>JAEIFU010002353.1:0-45562 GCA_018904235.1 Lordiphosa stackelbergi
GCAATCAACTCAATTTGCGACAAATTCCACTCGTTTTCGAAATTCGGAAAAGGCCCGAATATGTCAATCAGTCGGGCCTACAGATTCTACGATAGCAAATAATCGAATAGCTTAAAAAATATTGTGAAGCTGAGGGGAGTTCCTGGTAAAAGAATTATGCATGGGTAAAAGCATCCAGCCAGACTAGTGGTATGGGACTACTTACCATTAACGTCAGATCTCGGGAGAAAAATAGTATTTGATTGAATTTCGGCACGGAAGATTTTAGTTGACCCTAAAAGATATTTCAGCGTCACGTAGCGCTGTGAAAGAAGGTGGAAAGAGGTGCCTTAACAGTGACCATACAGTGACCAAAAAGTTACTTAACAGTGACTAAACAGTGAATAATCAGTGACTACTACAGTGAAAGAGGTGACTAAACAGTGACTAAACAGTGACTAAACAGTGACTAAACAGTGACTAAATAGTGACTGAACAGTATCTAACTGAACAGTGACTGAACAGTGACTAAATAGTGACGAAACAGTGACTGAACTGTGACTTGACAGTGACAAAACAGTGACTGAACTTGTACTTAACAGTGACAAAACAGTGACTTGATCAGTGACTAAACAGTGACTAAACAGTGACTTAACAGTGACTAAACAGTGACTAAATAGTGACTAAACAGTATCTAACTGAACAGTGACTAAATAGTGACAAAACGAAACAGTGACTGAACTGTGACTTGACAGTGACAAAACAGTGACTGAACTGTTATTTGACAGTGACAAAACAGTGACTTGACAGTGACTAAGCAGTGACTAAACAGTGACTGAACAGTAACTTAACAGTGACTGAACAGTGACTAAACAGTGACTGAACAGTGACTTAACAGTGACTAAACAGTGACTAAATAGTGACTAAACAGTGACTTAACGGTGACTTAAACAGTGACAAAACAGTGACTGAACTGTTACTTGACAGTAGCTTAACAGTGACTGAACAGTGACTTAACAGTGACTAAACAGTTAAAACACAGTGACTGAACAGTTAGTTAACAGTGTATAAGCGGTCCTTATTAGGGAGTAATTTGGTACTTTTCTTCTCCCTTTTAGTTTTCTTCTCATTTTTGAAAGAAATCATAAACAATGATTTTGAAACTAAGCCCTTAAATTTTGTGTCTAGATTTTGGCTGTGCAAACGAAAACAAAGTGAAATCTAAAAGTCAGCCTCTTTCATATTCGACTGTTCCTTTTTCGATCGTTTTGCTTGGAATTCTGGTTTCTCTCTTGTGCACATAGTTCCATTCTCTCTTGGTCCAGTGGTTTGCAAAAAGTAAAAAGAGAGCAATTTCATTCGGAATTGAGAACACAAAAACGAAACAGAAGTGAAATTGCGAGCTTTTCAAAAAGTTACGCTGTTAAGCGTAACATTGTCTGTTAAGCGTAACATTGAACTTCTCACCTACGAACTTGCAAAAAGTTCAAGTGGCGAACTCGTAACAACTGCTTCTTCTTCCTTCAATTTTTGCATGAAACTTCTCGTTACTTTGGATGTCCGTATGGGCCTTAAGTAACTAACTTCTAACTAGTCTCAATCGTAATCCCAAATAGACATCAAGGTGAAGGTCTCCATACCACTCTCAACTCTTAACCCATCATACCCCACATCAATGGCTCATTACACGATACCCTTAACAAAAAGTTATTAAATACAGAGACAGGTGGGGGTTTGAGGTGGTGGACGAGGAGGGTGTTCCTTCAGCAGCAGTTGGCAGCCCACTTGTGACATGAAATGGGGCATGGTGTGGGGCACAATATTCGTGGCTTAGACGCATGCCGCAGCGCGGCAATTACGCGCCTCTAAACAGCTGTGGTTGGGAGGGACAAGGACAAGGACCAACTGGACTGGCGTGGCCGGGCCTGGACAAGCGGAATGCGACTGCTGCACAAATTAAAATTACACCCGCGGGCCACAAGCCGTCGTCCAGCCAACCAACCAGCCAGAGCCAGGCCTATGCTTGGTCTCTGTCCGTTTCTAAAATTATAAACACACCAATCCGATCCGAGAGTTGGAGTCCAATCCACCGATACCCATGGGAATTACACTAATTTAAAGTAATTGGCTATAGTTTTTCACTTGGCATTTAAATATGTGTCTCGGCCCGCTGGATGCTGTTGTGGCCGGCAATTTTAATCGATTTGCGTATATGGCCGAATGGAGGACTATTAAAAAAAGAGCCGAAAATGAAACCTGGACGAGCGTACCCAAAAGTGGGCGTTGCCCGAAACTGAATGGGAAAATGAGTGAGTTGTGCGCGAATTGCGAATTGCAAGGCATACGGCGACGGCGACGGCGATGATGACGACGACGACGCATTCCAAGTAGCGCATATGTTGCACAAAGAGCAGGAGTCAGGAGCTGAGGAGTCTTCAAAGCAAAACTAATTAAAATTGCCCCAAAACGGAGACAAGCGAGAGGCGTCGGAGGAACAGGAGGCCAGATTGCCCGCCAACCTTTTGCCCATCTGCATGTGTGCCTCCATTTGCCTGCGGCGCTGCCGATCGCAGGATGACCAAGGTGAGCTCCCATTTTCTTAACCACTAAAATTAATAATAAGTGATCTGGATCTGGTTTCGCACAACGGCAAGAAGTAGAACGTCCCGGGCATAAATAAATGTTATGTGTTTTTTGCCAGCCACCACAGGAGCAGGAGCAGACAACGCCAAAGCCACAAGACACAGAAAAAAAAGTAACCAAAGGTAAATCCATAATGCTCTCTCCTTTTGTTGTTGTTGTTGTTGTTGGCACCTTTGTGGCCTGCGGCCAGACAACAAAATCATTTTGCCGCCGCCTGTTTGGACAACCCAAAAGGGATTGCGGATTGGGATTGAGTATCGAGGTGATGGTTGTGGCTGTGGGGCGGGGGTAGCGGGCGCCCCATTATTGATTGGCTAATCAAATCATTTTGGTAGAGTCTGCCGCAATTATCATTCCAAAGTCGCGACGCGATGCCTAATTAATAATCCCAGCGATTAGCACAATCCTCCAGCCTCAAAGTCCACTCCTCCCAGCGTTCCTCCCCTTAGCTTTTGCGGTTGCTTATTAATTAAAAGCCCCATACTACGACAACTACGCTACGGTTATGTTTGAGGGCTGTAACTGCCTTAAGGGGCCCGGCTGCTCATCTCAACACCTCTACAAGGGCTCTATAGAGCATTAGCTTTATGACCAAACACATCTGTTGTCCCACAACGCAGACTTAATATATTTACATTGAATACTCTAGAAGAGGCGAAGGAGTTTGTTTAGTTTGCTGGGAAGATTTGTAAGGTCTGTACCCAGAAAATCTAAAAGCTAACCGAAAACGGTTCACTTCATCGAGATGTTTGAAGACGAAAAGTGCCTACTCTAAGATCAAAATATTAAACAAAATTAGTCAAAGTTTAATTTAGTCGGTCAACGGTTAATTATAATTCAATAATCATATTAACAGAGATTAATTACAACATTTGGAATAGCAATGGAATGTCCGTACAGCGCTGTTTCGAGAATCAGCACAATATATACAATTATATTAGCGAATAAACACTTGGGAGCTTCATTGGTGTAAAATTCCAGCCTGAAATTATGCTATGGATTTTGAAGGTTTTGTTTGCCAACTGTAAAAAGAACAGAGAAAAATAAATTCTAACTGACTTTCGAATCAAGCATTCTAAGCATCTCTACAAGCCAAGGTAAGCTTTTTTTAAGCTTGGACGATTCTTCAATACTTTAGCTTCTTTATTTGGCCTTTTGTTTTGACAATACCTTAGATCTGAAGAACTTTTCTTCTTAGTAATTAAAACAAGAACTCAAAAAATGATTCACAAATACCGCTTACCAAAAATTAAATATCACTCAATCCCAAGCTTTAAGAACCAAATATGATCAGTTAGAATAAAATACAGAAGAAAACGTTTAGTTTCTTTTTTTGCTTTCGGCAAGAATTCGGTGTGAATTATAGAGTGACTTCGGCCGCTATTGGCTATGGCTGGCCGGCCCCCATAGCTACTTTATAAAGCAATTGAAACAATAGAATATGAAACAGCCGAAAATGAGAGGCTGCATTTTTTTTATGTAGATAAAACCCGGTATACCTTATTAAAAATGTAGGCAGAAGGGAATAATCATGATGACACAAATGACTGCATAGCAGCCAGAGTCGAAGAGAAGCACTCTCCGCTGTCCGTCCGTCCGTCTGTCGGACCCCATAAAGGTTGTATGTATGGGGTATTCTTGATCAGCATCAAGCATGGTCAAATTTCTGGCCACGCCCCCTCCCGCCCCCGCTTTTGAAAAAAGTTATATCTCCTAAGGTTTTAAAGATAATCCGTATGTCTGAGACCTTTAGCAAAGCAAACGATTTTGGCGGCCGGACCACCGCCCCAAGCTGGGCAAACGAACCCCCCCCATTCCACCCCAAAAAAAATTTTGCATACTTTTTGGTGGCCGCCTAGATGAACGCGTCGATCACAGAGACTGTAACAGATAGAGCCACAATTTTTATGTATGTATGTGTATACTGTACCCAGATCGAGTTGGTTTCAGATTTGGAAAATTCCACCTCCTCCATCTTTTAGCAGCGAAAACTGCTCTCTCTCTCTCTGTATGAACGCGTTGATCTTAGAGACTATAAGAAGTAGAGCCACAAATTTTTGAATGTATGTAGGTGTATATCGTACCCAAATCAAGTTTGCTTCAGATTTGGCAAATTCCTCCTCCTTCTCCTTCTAACCGCGAAAAACTGTCAGAGCTAAAATTTTTAAGTTTGAACCTAATGATTGAATATATTTTCTATTCTGTATACCACTACAAGATCCGAGCAAAAACACCGAAGATATGCAAGTGCGGATCCCCAATTATTCAAGTAAATTTAAAAATAAAGAAGTTCAAAGCTATAGGAACCACATTACTTGGAACAGGGTATTTTACGGTTATATTACGGTTGTGGAATATCGGTTACGGTACTGGTTACGGATATTAACCTCATTCTGTTTCGGGTTTGGGTTACGGTTACGGTTATTAGTATAAAATATAAATTTGACAATTCATGTAGACAAAAGTGGGGACTCATTATAAATTCTACTTCTGAAAACGAATGCTCCACACTTATTTGTGGGTGATTCTGCTAGCAAAACTTTTGATAATTTAAAAATCTGGAAATAATGTTTATTTTTCCCACCGTTCAAATATGTACTCTGACAAGCCATATTTTTTCCTTTAGGAACATATTTTTAATGAAGACGTTCGATTATTTTTAATTGAAATTATTGGAAATTTCAGACCAACTTGGATTTGGACTGTTTTCCCCTGATAATTCCCTAATAATTTAATACAGTTAATTTTCTGCTCGGCAGCTAAAGACATATTATGCCTCGGATCAAGAAATATTGCACATAGGTAAGCATCATTCTCAAACAGACTTGGTTCTCTAAATTCTAATTCGTGAGACTATAGTTGTTTTTGATTTCATATTAACATTGAATCCAGATAGAACCTAAGGTTAAAGAAAAAATCAGAATTAGCTGATGTCAAATTTGAGCCGAAGTCGTACATTTATGGATGGGGTAAACTAGCCAGCATCCAGTGTTATATCACAAATATATGTATATGGAAAGATGAGGAGGGGTAAAGATATTGGTTAGCTGCACTCACTCTTGCTCGTTCGCCTTCTTTTCTTTGTGGCCGTCAGCAATAGTGTGGCGCAATGTATGCATTTGTAAAATCTTCATTGTGCGTACATAAAATGTACTTCCGAGCCGGCCGTGCATAACTCAGTGTCCTCTCCATTTGGCTTGCACAGGTCTAAACCAGAGCCAGCCAGCAAAAGCTACCAGGGGCCGAAGTCACTCATGTTTTTATGTAAACGCGAGCCGAACTTATCGTTGTGTGAATCGGTGAACACTGAATTGCATAAGAGTAGTAGGCTGTAGTCTGGAGGAGCTCTCTTGCTCTCTGTTTCAGTTCTGATAACCGGTTATGGTAATAAAAGTTATAGGGTTACGGTTATAAGAAAAACATTTTTTTCGGTTACGGTTTTTTACCAGCAAAATTTTTTTAGCGGTTGAAGGGTTACGGTTTCGGATTACAGCTTTGAATCTGGTTTACATATTACAATGCAATCATCAGCGGTCTTTGCCTATCTTTAGAGAGTTATCAGAATAGCTTCTCATTGCAGCATTGCTATATCTGCTTGGGAATCCCAAAGGCAGGTTTATAACAAAATCCGACATCAGCAAGGGACGCTAAGTTGCAGAAGCTTTGGGAGTGTGCGTACCCCGTATTCTGTTGTTAGTGGGGGAAACAGAGACCGAAAAATTAAACGGTAATCCCACCTGGTATGCCTGGTCTTTAGGTCGGGACTATTCTCTGGTTCTTCACCGAGAGTCCCCACTTAGTATCCCTGAGATCTGGCACAGTCTATGATAATCTGGTTTCCACTAGAACAGCTAGGACTCTAAGATTTATTCAAGTCACTCTTGGGAAAATTTTTTCAAAATCCGACACACCTTCCCAAAATATTAAGAGACTTTGACAAACACATAGCAGAAACAAAAATAATGTAAGAGATTTCCACTGAGCGAGACACTTTCACAGAATTAAAGAAAATTCACTTTATGTACATCTAGCAACTGCACGAGTGCGGAGCTCAGTTTGGCCATTACTTTTCATTCCACCGACCAAGAAACAAAACTTTTTCGATTTGGGATTGCGAGAACACGAATCAATTCCACTTTCGCTAAGATGCGGTGAAAGTGGAAATGAGAACAGGTCTGCGATTTTTTCCTTATAAAACTTTGTTAAGAAAGCTTTATAAATCAAATATTAAAATGTGGTTCTATACCTCCAGTTTCAACGCATCTATTCAGCGCATGGTTTGCATTCAATTCGATGTTTTTGTAGATTTTTCATTTTCTGTCAGTGTCTGAATGTGCCACATGCGAGCTTAGGTAATCGAAGTCCTGTGCGTTTTTGTTTTACTTATTAATCTTGTGCTCACTCACACAATTTCATTTGTAGACTAACTTCTACCAAACACATAATTTTTGGGTTATTTTAAGTATTTGAGGATTTTGCTACAAGCCTGCCTTTGGGATTCCCAAGCAGTCATAGCAATTCTGTCATGAGGTAATCTCTGCCAACACACAAAGGACAGGCGCAGACAGCTGAAGATTGAATTGGTATTCATGAAATAGCGCTATACGGTCAACCAGCCTGCTTTGTGGTGTGGTGCGTGTCTTGTTTTAGAAAAGTTATGGATAAAACCATAACTTAATGACCTAGAGCCTGCCTAAAAAGTTCTTCGTAAGTTTGGAATAACGTCATATCTCCCACAGTTTTTTTTTGGTTTAAACCTTCTAGATCCATTTAGTAATCAATATTATTTTTCAATCAGCCGAATGATAAAGATCGGATGAACAATATTTAAGTTTTAAGCAAACGAAAGCTCCAACTAGTAGCGCTAACTTTACTGCTACTGCAGGTACAGAGTATATTACAATCGGGCTTACCTTGTTGCTGACTTATCGTCGCCTCGGTTTATTGTTAGAGCCTGGCATAACCAATTAAGACCATGCCACCAGTTATGTATATTCCAGGGGATCGATTTTAACCAACTAACTCCGTGAACATGTCCTTACATTCCTTGATTCTAAACTCTTAATCATTCACAGAGTATTCGTTCTTCGGTTTACTTCAAATGCCACATTTTACTTCTTGTTTTCATTTGTTTATTTCGCGCTTTTTGGTGTTTTCAGCATTAATTAGTTCCTTTCGCGTGGCCATTTAAGGGCAGGCCCCAGAAACAGAGACCAGAAACTGTGTGTGTGGTAGGTGGTTCCCTAATGAGTCGCCGCAGACGCCCTCCAAGTTGGTAGGTAGGCTTGGTAGGTGTACTTGATGGGACGTTCCCCCAAATGTTTGTTCAAGTTAATATGGCAAATAAGTTTATTAGTCGAGATTGAGAAAAGTGGGCGTACCGACTCAGGGATCTCTACGATATAAGCGACAGCTTTAAGCAGCTGTAAGCCATTCCATGGACATTTTATTTTTAATAATCGAGAATTTAAAGGGCTTTTTATATGACGAAGGATGATAAACAACAAAAATAAACTGCATGTTGCACTTACGAGGCATTAAGAGATGATAATAATAATAAATAAATAATAACACAAAAAAGTAAAGGTGGAAAGTGGAAAGGAGTGGAAGATGTAATTGCAGATTTATGCGCTGCAAATGGGAAAAGTGTTTACCTACCGGAAAATGAAATGAATGGACGAACAGGAGGATATACGTATATGGTAAAGTCTTCTGCCAACTCATTACAAATTACGGACTCACTGGTGGCCCAACCCGTGGCTCTTTGTGAAGTGGTGAGGTGATGGCTGAGTCAAGGACTTGGGTGAGTAAAGCGCTTCATATTTAACTATTTAAATTCATTTATTTTTGCAGCAATTTGAGAACGGATTCGTGCTGTGGTCACACATGGGTGTCCGCTAATTGAATTAATTTTCAATAATTAGTGCGAAAAAGCCGAAATTCAATTTTGGCCTGCCCAAACTTCACCAATTTACTCAAATAGCTGTTAGTCACTGATAGGCGGATACGGATGCAAAATGGAGGATTACATTACCATAATCAGGCATGGCTAAAACCCAATGGCCGTGTGGAATTAAATGCCAATTAAATTGGCAAACGGAAACTACACAAACAGCTAATAGATATATACATACGTACACAAACATGTTGTATGTATTTAGGCGGCAGCAAATGTGATATTATGATGGACAGTGTTTTGGGGTAAGTGATGGGTGTTGAAGTGTTGAAGTGATGTATGAGCTCTGGGGGGGAGACAGTGCCAATTAGCGAATCATTTTGATAATTGGTAAATTGATACTAGAAATTAAAATGTACACTCACACTTCGAAAATAAATCAAATATTTTGAGTTTAAATTAAAAGCTAACTTAATTGAGTCTTACGCTTTGGTTCAGTTCCATTAAGTTTTATATTCAGAACTAAGCTTTGAATTTGAAACAGTTTGAAACGCTTCAAGGATTGGTTCAAAACCTAATATCGAGAAGACTGTATTTGGATTTCTCAAGCAATCTTTATTTAAAAAGAAACTCCTAGAACAATTCCTCTAATGATGACCGCCTCTCTAAAAATATTATAATTAGTTCTACTGCAGTTCCAGGAAATCGTGTGCTGGGCACGCGTCTAACCACCATCTGTTTAGGGTCAGTTAATGGTCAACACCCAAAAAGGGCAGTCAAATTAACAAAAACAGGACCTCAATCAAGGCAACAGTTACCTCCAACAAAAAAAAAAACAGCAGGAACAGCCGTCATAACAGCGTCAAAACTAATTTTCATTTTTGAAAACAAAACAAGCCTAGAGATCCCGATCCCGTTGCCGATCTCCTGGCATCTGTTGCAGCCAACCAAATTAATTTTATAAATTATGGACGAAAAACACTTTTCATTTTCCAACAACTGTTGTCCTTGGGCAAATCTGACAGCATCATCATTAGTATTCCTCCGGATCCTAGACTCCCAAACACCAAACTGACTGACAACTGACACGAGCCTCAGGTGTGCACCATGTCTAAGCATATTTCCTAACAAATATTCATGATAAGCACGCTCCTGGGGGCGTCCCCTTTGCATCACTTTCATCCACTTTCGCTTCAGAGGGCCACGCGACTGCTGCAACAGCTGTGGACCGCAAGACGTAGGCAAACCAGATCCTTGGCCATATGTTGTTTTCTGTTGTGTGGAACATGTGATGGTGACAAGTCAGTATCGGGCATTTTTGATATCTGTTTTGCAATAAACCTGAATGTTTATGAAAGGTAAACCAGAAAAATATTTACCGAAAAAGCAGGATGTGAAATGGGATAAGGAAGATGAGTTGAGTTAAGCAACATGTGGATATTTGAAAGCTGGAAGAATGAATAAAAAAGTAGAAACTAGGAAAATGGGATATTCGCTGAAAAGAAGCAAGAACGGAATGAAAACATGAAGTAAAAGAGTGGAAAAAACAGTAAGAAATAAAAAGACACAAAGCTTTGAGAGGATGACAAAAAAAGAAAAAGAAAGTTTAAAAAATGAAAAAAGAGATAAAGATAAGAAGACAGCAAAGAAAGAGAACAGAGAATCAAAGTAAAAATAGAAGGAGAAAATAAATGGCTTTGGAATTTGGAAAGAAGAAGACCCGTTCTGTTCAATTTCCTTTATTATGTTAATTAACGGAGCATTCATTAATGTAAACATATGTAACCATATTCATATTGACGAAAGTTGTGTTCCTTAAGGAGGTTGTACCCGTGGGACCGCCGTTTTTTTAACTTTTTTTTAAATTTTTTTGAAGAGAGGTTAAAACTCAGAACTTTAAATTTTTTTAACATTTGTTAAGTAAATATTTTAAGCTAAAATAGTTTGGAGATATTTATAGCGAGATAAAGGGAACCAAGGTATATAGGAATCGAGGGAATAAGGTTACGTATTGGTCAAAATTATGACGAATATGGCCGTGTATGATAAGAAATAATTTAATTGTTTAATACATGAGAAACAGGAAAATAGTGTTAATTTTTACCTGGGAGTAACAATAATTACAAAATTAAATTAAAATTTTTGACATATTAAATTAATTACTATTTTTTGCTAATGTTTCGAACACACTACAAGTTTTATGATCGGTCATGTGGTTTTTTGAGATATCATAGAAGTTGAAAAAAGTTGAAAAAGTTTTTTCCTTTAAAAATATTTTTTTTTAATTTTTATAATTTTCCCTTTTTTATCAAAATTGGTTTAATAACTCCATTGTTTCTTATGCGAACTTTATGAAATTTTATAGGTGTTAGATAATGCGAATATGAAATTGTGAGTTTAAAATAAGAAGATCAGTATCCCAAAACTTTTATTCAACATTTTTTTTTTTTAAACCGAACAAACGAGACGGTAATGGGTTTACAAATTTATATAAAATCCGGAAAAGGTAATAAGTTTAGTCGGGGGGTTTTTAGGCGCAACGTACGAAAGGAAGAAAAGTACGATAATAGATTGTTAAAAGGGAAAGAAAAGAAGTTAAAGCAGTGCGTAAACAGCCGATTCGGTTGGGAAAGATTTATTATCTTTTTATAAAGGTACATAGAGTACATAAAGTTTGTGCTTATAAACCATAGGGACATAGGGACCGGAAAATGGGCAGAAGGAGCCGGCATTTTTATGTCCATTTTACAGTTAACTTTATCAGAGATATGGAAAACTTGTCTATTGTTTTACCATTTAAGGTTCTGTGCTGGAGTATTAACTAGCTTTGAAATCTGACAAAATACTTATGCTAACCCCATTGTCACATTGATTTATATTTTATATAGCTGTTGTGTAGGAGTACACAATCTACTTATGCTTTATTGAAAAAGCTCAGTACCTTACTAAACCGATATAAATCATCACTTTTAGAATTTGGCTTGGGTAAAAGATATACGGTTTATTAAAGGATTTTTTTGGTCAAGGAATACTTATGCTTACTAGTGTATTGGGACATAAACTTTTAATACCTGCAGGCAGAGACAAGTTTATTTTTTCCTCCTTTCCCAAATTTTACAAAATTTTTTACAAGTTTATCGAAATTTAAGAAATAAACTTGCAAGGGGCTGCAACCCTTTCTTATTTTTTTTTTTTAACAAGAACTGAACCCCTTAAATATTTATTTTTTTTCCCTTCTTGACTCCATGAACCTGAACCCAAATTCAAAATTTTTTTATATATTAATTTAATTTTTAATTGTAATACGGAGTTAGTTCAACTAGATCAGATTTATACTATCAGCGTCGATTAAGGTAAATTCAATATATTTAGAATGAAATAAATACAAAAATGTAGATACGAGGATTTTTGAATTAGTAGGAGTATTAGACACTAATGAGTTATTTGCACTATTTGACTTTTTCTGTTATTTATATTTTTTTTTTAATTTTGTATTAGGATGCATAGTATTCGATAATTAAAAATTCGGTTGCATTAGTTGCTTTAGATATTGCTGGGGGAAGGCCAGTGAGCAAGGCAAACAAAATCCTAACAAGAGTTTTATTGTGCAATCCACTTTTGATTTCTGATGAAGCGCAAGCTATTTTTCTGCCGCGATATCCGACTGACGGCCCTTTCTCTGGATTACTATTTTTCCAGGATAAAATCATCCTACAGCTTTTAAAATTCCAAATAAATGTAAAAAGTGAAGTTAAAAGATTCACTGCTGACAATTTGTCTACCATTTCGTAGTTTGAAACTCTCGCCAATATAATTTATCGATAGGTTTTGAATTAGCTTTTTAAATCATATTTAATTAACTGCTAGTTTATCCACATAATCTTGTTAAATTTATAATTTTTTAAACTGCTATATTTTACATAAACTAACAAATAACAGAGCAAAAATCTTATTTAGCATTTATAATGAAATCGTTTAAGAGTATAAACTCTTAATTTTGAAAAAAATTAAAACTTCGAAAACTTTATTGTCAGAATTGGAAGAAAGTTGGCAGGTTTGCTCGTTGTTGCTTTCTGCAGCTGTCAGACTTTTGCATTGTTTTGGTGGACAATATTTAAAATTAATTTTTATTACCTAAAACACTTAAAATCTTTAATAATATTAATGCAATTCAATCAGTTAACCCATTCATAATTTTGACGCAATTTTTTTTAAATGTCGCCAAAAAATGTGCAACCATTTCAAACAAAAAAAAAGAATGAAGAAAAAAAATGTGGGGGGGTTGTGTGGGGGGGGGGGAGGGGGAACACGACCGGTAAAGTGTTTTCAAAATCCATCTTTAAATTGTCTCGAAGGGTGAAGACTTGCTGTTCCAGCAACTCAGGTGTCAGTTGGACGGTCCTTTTCAACACTTAGGTTTGATGTTTCTGATCTAAGATCTAGTGGTTTCTGGGGTTCCGAGAACCGGTCCGCGAACGGAATCTTAGACTTCACAACGAGTTCGAACCCCCGAACCGAACCTTCTGCATAATTTTAGAGGTTTGCGGCTTTGCTGTAAAGTAATGTACCAAAATTTCTTAATCTTCAAATCTTGCTTACTGTTAACTCTTCCTAAGTTCAGAAAGACTCATTCATACTGCTCCTTTAACAAGCATTTTTAACAAGCAGTTTCCCAAGCAGGCCAAAAAAAAATATTCTTACAAACATTGCCGCGCCGCAGGACATTCAATAAAATTGCAAAAACAAATGGAATGAGGCATAACCCAACTTTAATTGTTTGATGACACGTTTGCACCCAAATATATACATTTCTATATGCATGAACGTGTCCTTTGCCAGCATCGCTAATTCCTCACACAAACACAGAGAAACACAGAGACCCAAATTGAAAAATGCAAAAAAAAAAATGTTCATTTCCATTTCCATAAACGTGACCAGTTTCCAAAAAGGAGCACAATAATACATAATTGTATGTGTGTCACGGTCAGGCCGTGACAAATTTTGCAGCGCGTGAGCCGAAGAATGGCCCGAGGCTGAGCAGATTTTCCTTGATCCCTGACAAACAATGGCACAGCGTGAGGTCCTGGGAAAACTGCATTTAAACCGATTGTGGAATTATTACGCAAAATAGAGTTTAGACCATGGAGGCAAGAGATCAGTCCCTTTTTTTTGGGGTGAGGAGTGAAGGGGGAAATGAAAAGCAAATAAATACACATTAGCAGCTTGGTCGAAGCGTTGAGTTGGAAATGGAAATTATCAGCACGCGATTGAGCCAGCGATCTGTCACTAATTACCGCCGCTGTCCCATCCCCCCAACCCTTCGCAGGCTGCAATTGCAGGCAGGTGCAACCACTGCAGCCGCCTGATTGAGTCGCTCACTAGCTCTCTGTCCATGGCAGCAGAACGGAATGGAAACGCTGAACAAGGGGAACGGTCAACGGCTTTGGACGTCGCGAGCGACGGCGGCGCGTGCTTTACTTGGCATCGAAACTTTACTTTTTTTTCGGGATTCGTGAGCGTCGAGTTGCTTCCGTGCGCCAGCTGCAATTTGTGGCTCAGCCGCACAAAAAGGGCAGCCGGAACGATGTAGATGGTTAATATACAACAACAAAAAAACAAAAGTGAATACAATTTGAATGGAATAACACGAAGAGTAATAAAAGAGAAAAACCGAATGGAAAAATACCCTGGAAGGATTTGATATAAAAGATATACAGAAGGAAACAAATACTTTTTTAGGGTATATAGAAAGCAATTTATACTTGCTCTCGTCAGCTCACTTGCCCCTCTTTATAAGGAATCAGTCTACTAAGTTCCATCGACTTAGGGAGCGATATTTCAGCCCGTCATCTACTGCGCCACAGAGACTCGGTGCTTGTATTTTCTTTTTAAGGGAATCAATGTGTCGAACGTTCTGGGCGCAACGGGCCATTGGTTGCCTTTTGCTGAACTAAATTTTCCAAGACAGTTAATATTACCGAGTCGTTTCCTTAGCCCCATTCCATAAGTTTCTGATCAGGGCCGGCCAGTCGGCTTCAAATAAAGCTTTGCTTATGGAATCAAAAACGAAGTTTTAGTAGGAAGCAAATAAATGTTCGACAACAGGACCAGAAACTATCATCTGTCCTGCAAAAACACAGCGATTATACCCAAAACTGAGCGAATGATGCATCGATTTCAATTCGAATCACTTGGGGAGACTTTAAAAAAAAAACAAATTATGGTTTCTGTTCCAGTTCCTTATAAATAATGAATAGGTTAAATAACATTTCCAGAAATTTCCACGAATAATGTCCAACAAACCCTTAATACCCTTTCCTTCAGGGGCATACAATTTCAGGGAAACAACAACAACAAAAACCGAGAGAGACAGCATTTAAAAGGCCAAGCGAGGCGTTTTACCGGCAATTATCGCTCTGGTAGAAGGAAGGGCTGTAGTAGGGGGGGTTCCATGCTTTATCAAGCAGCTCGTCCAACTCGATTCAGGCTCATCATTAACCACAAAAACAAAAGCGCAAAAACCAAAAGCCAAAGACCCGCGCCCAAAAACGATTCGAGGCTCCAAAGTTGTTCAGTTTTTTGTCTGTTTTGGTATCGCTTCCAACCTGTTGTCTGGCTTGCGTTCGCGTGTTGTAATTGCCGACGCCGTCTGCAGCATCTGGCGGGGCAGTTTATCGATGGTCGATGCTCCATCTTCATCCTTCCTCCCCAAAAACCAAATTGCTGCAACCGCAGTGTCAATAATCGACAGCTGCCTCGCTTTTATATTTTATATTTTTGGCAGAGCGGGGGGGCAGTTTACCTTCTCCCACCCTCCCCCCTTCTCTTTTACATAACTTGGCCCTCGGGCAGCCCGAAACGTTTTTCACATTTTTGCCGCCGTCAATTTTTTTGAATGCAGCTTTCAATTAGCCGCCTTGCTCCTTGTAATGAATGCCGACATATCAGAGAACCGACCTCCGTTTTCAACCTCCAAGTGACGACTTGTTGTCGAGCCTTTCGTGGAAAAAAAAAGGAAGTGAGGGGGGAGCAGGAAAAAGGCAGTAGGGTAGCACGTGCCACATGGGGCGGCCTTAAGCTGCAGCAATTTACCAGAGATTGACAGCATAATCCATCATTGGCCAGCCCCAGTCTGTCAGTGGAGGGGTAAACTTCACTTGCCAGGAGCTGAAGTAGCTGGAGTTTTTCACAACATGCCCAACAGGTGTAGCTTTGGAGATATTTACTGCAAAGATGGTATGAAATTGCTGTGATAAACGATGGAAGGGAATCCTAGTGAAGGAAAGGAAGTCACAGAGTTGTAAAAATTTCTTTATTTTCGGAGTAAGGAAAATGGATCTATGATGAAATGGTTATGATCAGCTGAACATGAACCTTCAGGCCGTAATGTAATGTAATGTAAAATTGGCTATACAGCCCCAGAGGGCCAAGCCAAGCTTCTCTGGTGTTCACTTCTTTCGGTTATATAAAACTTACCTTAAGACTTTAGACCAGAGGTGCCCAAACTCACACAATCAAACATTGCTTAGTGTGTGCTTAGCAGCGAAACACGAAGTACAGAAAAACTATAATGAAAAAAATATTGAAAGATGTATTAATTAAAAAAACAATAAAATGAAGTTATTTAAACTTTGAATGAACAATGACGGCCAACACAACCCACAGTAGCAACCATCAAAAAGGGAAAGGCTTTTGAGTGTAGCGCGATATCGAATGAGAGAACGCATGTTTATTTGCTGCATAAACACAAACCTGCACAGAGGAAAAAACCTGTTCAGAAAATAAGTTGCCTTCAACTTAAAATAAGAACAAAATAGGCTCCAAATGTTCCAAATGTTCTTGGAATGAGTAAAGTTGTTCTCAATCGGATAATATTTGCTTTAAACAACAACAAAACCGGTTTTCAACAGAGAGATATACAAGAGAGAGAGCGTGAGAGCGAGTTGGCTCTCTTTTTGATCTCTCTCTTGTCAGCTCAACAAAGCATAAGTAGCCCTCTAGACGTGAATCTGCAAAACTGTACAACGGCTGAATGTGCTGGCGCGTCATTCCATACGTTAAGTGCATAAGGTACCGGGTTCAATTCCCAGTCAAGCCCGAACAAATTTTTCTGTGTTTTTCTGAAAAACTTAAATGAAACGAGTCAGGTGGAGTGGGTCGTTGAAGCGATGTTTCTGATTCCTATGGAATATATGGGTGGAGGGAGAAGCAGCAGCGCGCATATCCAGGAGTCTTGCCTCCCTTCACTTCCAATCAAAAGAGGTATGTCCCCGTTCCCTATTCCACCCAAATGTGAGGAATCCGCCCACACCTGGTCCAAGTTCAATCAAATTTTTTTCCCAGTTGAGTTTAAAATGTTCTTGAAAACGGAACAATATTAACTCAAATCATGTTCTCAAAATGGAACAATATCAACTCAATTTGAGTTTTTGTTCTCAAAAAATTGTTCTTGAAGTGAGAACATTGTACTACAAATGAGAAAAACCCGTTCATGCATACTTTTTTGTAAATTACTATTTTATTTTTCTAAGCTGTTTCCAATATAGCAATAGTTACGTATATTTTCTTCTCTGTTTATGTGTCCGCAAGAACTGCTACTTTGAGACAACGAAAACTGTTGAGTGAAAGTTGTACTCTATTAAGAACTGATCAATCTGTATTATTAAAATTTTTATATTGTTTTATTTACATTTTGTTATATATTCATTTGTCTCAATGAACAAACGCGATAAATAAATCTATATTTTTCAAGAAAACAGGCGAGTATTAAACACCCTTTCTTTCTTCTTTTTTTTTTTATTAATCTTCTTTATTTTATATGAAGCCCAGGAGCCTAAAACCTAAATAATAAATTATATTAAAGGATTTTTATATATATTTTTTTTTTTTTTTTTTATTTTAAATATATTTTGTTACTCAGGGCAGGAAATGTTTAATAGCCCCTCTGTGTTTCTGAAGGGAAAGGCAGAAAAGTATGCAACCTTATCCTTATGAAAATTTAAAGGACTATATAAATTGCAAATATAATTGTAATTTTTAAAGTGAGATCGATATCTTAAAAACTGTGGGAGGTGTTCAACATGTATTATTGTGGGGGCGGCGGTTGGCATGGGAAAAACAAAATTGATTTGCGTGCAGACATTTGGAGTCTACATTTTACAGACAAAAATTTATATACTTTTTATGGTCGGAAATGTTTCTTTTCGCCTGTTACTTACATTTGAACTTTAGTAAAGCCTTTACTCCACGAGTAACCGCCCAAAATAAAGTTACCTTCTCGTTTTTTATATTTACGGGACTTATTGTGGCATCAATGTTAGTTCAACCAAAGACCCTAGAAGTGAGTTCTAATGTCTCTGGTTCAACTGTACAAAGTATGAAGATGTCCATAGCCTATTTTCATCGACTCCACAAATGTGATGTTAAGTGTGGCAAAATCGTTGTCTGCTTCTTCTTTTCTGAATTTTTGTATAAAACTTCTCGTAAAGGCCTTTAACGTTGTTGTTCTTCCTGTTTAAGCGGAGTTCCAATGATATTTTTCGTCGTTGATGAAAATTTGATTTTGTTATTTAAAGATAAAGAGACTGGTAAAGCCATCGAATATTCCGGGGTATTTAAAAGATATTCGGGCATGTTCTCAGTAACACTACTTTTTCAAAAGTAAATCGAACGCAATTCCGCTTCGGTTTTGGCGTAACTTTGTTCTTAATCCCGAATAAATTTGCTCTCTTTTACTTTTTGCAATCCACTGGACCAAGCGAGAATTGCACTAGATTCACAAAAGAGAAACCAGAATTACAAGCGAAACGATCGAAAATGGAACAGTCGAAAATGAGAAAGGCTGACTTTTAGGTTTCACTCTTCGATTTCGTTGGCACAGCCAAAATCTGGACACATTTAACAAAAAAATCTTTATAAATCAATTTAAGAATAGAATGCAAATTGAATTGCGTAGTTTGGCAATTACTTTTCATTCCAACGACTAACAAGCATTACTTTCAAAACGAAAAACTATTTCGTTTTGGCGCTGCCAGAACTATGAATTAATTCCACTTTCGAAAGGTTGCAATGGAAGTGGAATTGAGAACATGCCTGATAAAGTCTTTTCCAAAGAAATCATCTTTTTCTGACTTTTAGGAATACAGCCAGGTATTGAATAAAGATCCGATCTGTTCCACCAACCTTCAAAATATCGACCTGTTGCCCAACATGATAAAATAGCACCGAAGTTAATAATTCACCTCTCAATGAGGTTATAGCCGATGCAAAAGAATATTTTGGGGACTTTAAAAACTGTTTTTTTGGGAAAAGGTTAAAAAGAGGGCAAGACGATGATGAAAGTGAATCCATCTAAAAAGGGTCAAATTTAAAATTCAAATAAAAGTGCTTACAAATTAAGTCTTAAACCGCGTACACTAGATATGTGGCAGTAAAATTTTATAAGTCTTATTAATAACAATAAAACTCAACCTGATTGGGAGGACAATTTATTTTGAATCCTAACACAACCTAATTTATGCCCAAAATGTTCCACTCAAATATCCCAAGTCAGCTCAATTAAAAAGAATCATAATTAGAAACTGAAACTCATTAACCCCCAACTCACCCCTTTTCTTGTTGTCTCACCCATTTTCATTAGAATTTTCATTCAACTGGAGCAAAATTTCCCTTGCAAGTAAAAGTAAACTAGTGGAATATTTGCTCAAATCCTTTATTACATTTTTTTTTTTGTTTTTTGGAAAAAGTTTTGAGAGAAAACTGAGCTTGCACTTCATTAGTAAATAAGGTCAGCGGCAGCGGCAGTGGCAGCAGGGGGGTAACTGAAACTGTAGAACCCCTTCTGGGGTATCCATTTCCGAGTGTCGCTAAGTTCACGCCGAACGTGCAAATTAAAACGAAATTACAGAGTTGAGTGAATGGATTTGGTATGGGGCAGAGAGCAGGAGTAGACCAGGGTAGTGCCCAGTGAGTAAATAGCTGAGCATTGTGGACATTGACCAATGTATGGGTATTGGGTTTCCACAAGTGCAAAGCAAATGTCAATGGTTCACTTCAGACGGGACGTCTGGTGAATTGCAGACAGGCGGTAGACATAACCGAAAGGGCTACTGTGGCAGTGGAAGTCGCACAAGTGCCCCCTTCTTCAGGGATTTGACAAAGCTTTTGGGTTGAGGATATTATTAACTAGAGTTATGGTCGGAATATGCTGACGCTCAGTCAGCCACTTGGAATAACAATATTTCAAATTGGGCATCCTGCAGCCTCTACTGCTGCAACACCGAAATGAAATGCCATAAAAAGAGAAAACGAACCCAAACCAGAAGTTTTCGCCTCATCTAGAAGCGAACTTTTGTAATAAAATGTTCATTAGTGCTTCAGCTCCTGCTGAGTTGTAGTCCTGCTAACCTCCGGTCGGTCCCCCGTCCTCGCCCTTCCATGTGTGGCCTCTGCGGCTGCGGATGAATTGCAGTTTTAATGTGTTGCCAGCACTTTAACTAACTGGGGATTCTCCGAGTTGGCGGAGTGTGGCTGCTGCTGGCGCTGCTGCTGAGTTGCAGCAGATTTTTAGATTGCGAACCAAATACGCGGTCCAACTTTTGCCGCGTAATTAAAACCAAAGCATCGCCAAAGTGGACAAGCGCCCTTTAAACTGATTAGCGCAACGAGTTTCGCGAGTGTCGAGAGTGGTCAAGCGGTTTTCTTTTTTTTTTTTGGGTCAGCCGAAAAGGATAAGGTTGAGGTTGAAATATAACTAAAATGTAGTTTCAAAGGCTTGTCAACATTTGTCATAAAGGAGAGCTGAGTTGAGCTTAATTAAAGCAAAATGCTCTTAATGATATTTTAAGAGACTTATCATAAGGAAAGTAGCAAATGAATAGAGACGAAAATGTTTTAAATTCAGTTTCAAGCAGAGGGGTCAGAAGGTTTAGGCTGTTGAGACTCTAGCGCAGGAGTGTCCAAGCACTTTTCCGCATAGGAATAGCCGCGCGGTATAGCCTTCACGCATAGCTTATGGTAATAAGTAGTGCAACAACAACTTCATATATGTTCTCTCTTCTCTTTCTCCCCAAGCGAAGATTTTGTTGATAGCGGCGAATGGTTTCTGGTTTGTCAGACAGCCACGAGCACACACACAATTAAATATTGGTTTTCTCCTTACATATTATTGTGGTTCTTGTTGTTTCAAAATATGTTCTTCGTTGGTATTGGTGTCTACGCAGCCGTTAGCTGATTCCGGTCACCGGGAAAAATGAAAAACTACAAAATATATATATTTCAATTGGGTGCTTGGAAATATTTAAAAGGATTATGGGCAAGTTTTCAATTTGTTCACGACCAAGGTATTTGTGGGTCCATTATCACTTTTTACACTGAAACATTCAAAGCAAGTTGGCGGAAAAATGCGTGTATACGGAAATGGCCACGATATATATCAGGTAACGCTGTGTCTCCGATAAGACTACTTCGCTACTTGTGTATAGAGAAACTATTGAAACATCTGTTAGATAAAATTGTGGTTAGTTTTATATTATTTATTTTGTGGGAGTTTTATAGTTCGCTAGCATTTCGGTAGTAGTTCAATAGCTTCGTCAAGCTTAAAAATCAAAAATTTTACAACGATTTTGTATAAATAACTTTTTTCAAGACTTGCAAGGTGTAACGGAAATCGTCGGTACCCTAACTTCAAATATCATTGTAAAGATCAGGGCTGGATTGATTTTGAAATTTAAAATTGGGATCAGGATTGTGACTGAGCGGGATTCGAAACATGCACAACGGACGCTCATATGTACTTCATAATACGTCTTCAACTTAAAATAAGAACCAAACTTTCTCAAACACTTTAAGCACAAATATTCTAAAAGTTTTTGAATCGAGCACAATTCAACTCAACTCAAGCACCACACCGAAAAGTATTAGTAACAATTAAGATGTGTAGCTTCATTAGTGTGAGATGAAACGCCGCACAGTGGCCGGTTTGGCGAATTGATGGTCGATCAAAAATTGATGGTCGATTTTTTTGATCGCTTTAATCTAATTTAACCCTAGATAGCCCGAAAATGTTTGATTTATTGAATTTGGTCAATTATTTTGGTTTTTACAGTGGTTCAAAGTTGAACAATTTTTCAAACTGATAAATCTTTTTGGATCTGGCTGGCTTGAGGTCGGTGGAAAGTTACAATTCAATGTAATCAACACAAATCAACAGAGATTAATTACAACAACTTGGAATAGCAATTGGTATGTCCGTACAACGATCGCTGTTTCGAAGATAACCACATCTTCTCGTCAGCGGATTTTTGTATTGCATATTCACATTCAAACGACCAAATCCCCAAAGCGTTATTCGCTGACTTCACAATCAAAACCTGAGTCTAAGTTTTTTTTAAATTATTTGAGTTATCGTCGTTTTACTGAAGTACTACTTTTGTACCTTATTTTCCCACTTTGATGGAATGCGAAAAGTAATTAACGCTCATTCACGCTTCTAGAGTAAACATTTTTGTAAAATACATATTTCTAAATAAAAATATATTTACTTGAACATATTGAAATGCATGAATTAATTGTGTATTGAGATGAAATCTACGCAACTTTGCTTGTGCACGAGCGGTGGGCCGGTTCCGCTTTGCAAAAATCGTAACTTTTGAACGGAAAAAGATATTTACGAAATTTCAATAGGTGATAACTTTAAAATAAGTTTAAACTCATCATTGTAGGTCAACAGGGTGACTCAGGATCGACTGTCAAAGTGCTAAGTTTAATCCACTGAAAATGTTTAAAAAAAAAAGGCAAAAAATTTATTAAAAATGTGGTTGTAAAACTACTTTAAATTAACCAAATTTAATAAAAAGCTAACCTTCCCATTGGAATTTTTCAAATAACTCTTTCCGTTCAAAAGTTACGAATTTTGCAATGCTAAATCCGCGAAACCGGCCACTGTGCGCCGTTTCACACTTAGGCCCGTTTTCTCATGTTGCTGTTTTTGCAAATGTAGTTGGATTTGCTGCATTTGCTTTGCTAATGTTCAAGGTTAGCCATGTAGAAGGATTTCGTTGCCATCTACTTCATCCTCATTGATTTAAAAACCATGTACATGCTTAACCAAATAATGTATTTTTATGTATGCGCGCATATGGTCACACTGAAAATTATTTAAATTAAAAAAGAAAAAAGCTTAAAACAATTAAGTTTAAATTGATAAAAAGTAAACCCAAAATGTAAAAAATCTGTGATATGCATGCTTTATTTTTAAAGAGAATAAAAACAATAATTCAGGGAGTGGCAAGCGCTGCCAACTCACTATTAGTGCCTTTCCAGCCCTCCCGGTGTGACCGTGGCGTAAATGGCCAAATTCATAATCCATCTACGACAACCGATTGCACAAAATCCACCTAGTTGCGAAATCTAGGTGGATTTCGATTTGAGCAAAAACAGAAACATGAGAAAACGGCCCTTAAACTTAAACAGACAAGTCCGACAAGAATAAGGTCTATATTTTTATAAAGATTTTAATCGACCAAATCAATTTGGAGTTTTGTTGTTCAGCGATGTCCTATGATCTAATTGTATATAGTCGGAGCAGTACCATGTCCAGTGCTTGTAAATAATATTAACTCCCTTCAGGATTTTCCCCCCTGGGTACGTCCTGATCCTCTATTCCCAAGCCCCGAATGTAAGGATTCGCTTATAGCATACCAGATCCAGAATCAACCAAATTTGTGTTGCCCAATTGAGTTTAAAATGTTTTTTTGGATCAATATCAACTTAAATCAAGTTTTCCCGCACTCAAAAAATTGGTATTAAAGTGAAAACATTTAGAGTAATCACTTTGTTGAGCATATAGGCACTTGAGCAGTTTTGCCTGACTAGTATTGTGAGCAGCCCCTGTGCATGAAATTTGTGCACAATTACGTTTGACATTCCGCCTGTTACATAAATAAAAAATGCCAACTAAAAGCATTAAGCATATTCTTCTTGAATGGAAAGCAAGCGAATTGAATCGTGAAGTTGAAATGATTGAAGGTGCGTATTTTGCTATTAATAATCTGCACGTTTAATTGTTGTCGACTTTTGCAGATGTATGTCCACCAAACCAGCTTGATTTCGCAATGGATGAGTTTTGGATGACTTTATGGACGATGTCTCTTGCATATCTTCTTGCCGTCGATGCGATATCTCTAACGTGCCCAAAACCATTAGTTGGCGAAATAACATCCTCACCTCATTTGATGAGCGTCGTTTTAAGCTAATTTTGCGCGGAACCAATTGGGAATATTGCTGGAATTTATAAAGAAAAACGAAGTTTTTGCAACAATTGTATTCAAAAATCAAATGCCAATTGATTACAGCTCGCCATAGTGGTGTTTCGTTTGGGCTCCTCTGGAGGTGTACAATATTTGGAATCGCTGATGGTGGAACTTTAACCATGATTACGAAAAGACAGCATTTTTATGCGCCTTATGACCCAATGAAGCTGAGCGTCAGCAACTTGTGAATTGAACTTTTCATGAGTTGCCCCACTGTATTGGGTTAATCGACGGAGGCGAGATCAATGTGAAAAACCTGCTAAAAACCATGAATTTTACTTTTCTCAGTAGGAAGTCCGCGCAGTTACCATATAGACACTCTTAGTTACCCCATTTCGTAGCAACTCTCGAATCGAATAAAAATGGTGGTCTTACTTTTGGTTGAGAGCAATGACAAACTGATTAAATTTGTATTACACTTTTAGCACAGAATTATAACAATTAATCTAGACAAAATATGGGCACACTGTTTGAGCGCAAGTGGCCGACTTTTCGTAGTCAGGGTCTGGGACGAGCAAGCTGTGCACAATTTGTTCAGAGTAAATTGTTGTTGTGCTCAACAAAGTGAACACCCTT
This sequence comes from Lordiphosa stackelbergi, assembly GCA_018904235.1. Classification (NCBI taxonomy): domain Eukaryota; kingdom Metazoa; phylum Arthropoda; class Insecta; order Diptera; family Drosophilidae; genus Lordiphosa; species Lordiphosa stackelbergi. Next base: position 24,406 of record JAEIFU010002353.1, read on the forward strand.
ATTGTGTTTTTTTTTTTTTAGAATAACTTCCACATTTTAAAGATATCGAGTTCAAATTCAAAACTTAAATTTATATTAGAAATAGCTATAATCCCTGATATTTTCTTACATCTAGCGGAGTTTAAATTGCATACTTTTCGGATGTTCACCATCAGGAACGCAGGAACAATTTAATCATTTCTTTTCTTAAGTAACGGGTAGCCTTAGTGGAATCTTCCAAATTTCCATCGTTAAGTTAGCAAGTAATGAAATAGATGTTCAGGGTTTGTCCAGAAAGTAATAGGACTGATTTTTTTTTGTGCCGCGACTGTACTTCTGAGGGTGCGCGCACTGACTTCGGTAGAGGGCGAACGAGCGGCTGGTCAGTTGTCTCCGAGCATCTGGAGAGTCAGGACAGGCGTTTTCGCGCGACGTGTTTCTCTGAGTGATGCAAGCCGGCAAGAGGTTCGCGATTAAATTCTGCGTGAAACTCGGTACATCTGCGACAGAGACGTTTGATATGATCAAGCAGGCTTACCCAGATAGTGTGTTTCGGTGGCACCAGGCCTTTTTTGGAGGAAAGAGGTCGCCGATGAAGACCGTGCTGGAAGACCTTCGACAAACACCGACAATGTGACTCGTGTGCACAAAGTTTTGAACTCAGACCGTCGACTAAGCATTCGTTTAATTGCCCAGATGTTAAATTTACCAAAATCTGTGGCTCATTACATTGTGACGGAGCATTTGAACATGTGCGAAGTTGTGCGTCACTGAACAGCTAACTGACCAAGGCCGGTATCCCAACGCTTCCGCAGCCGCCCTACAGCCCAGATGTGGCCCACCCCCGGAATCTTTTGTGTTTCCTCGCCTGAAAAGGCCCATGAAAGGCAAGCGTTTTGAGACGGCAAAGGGGTTCCAAGCAGCATTCACCGCGGCTCTCAAGGCAATTCCAGAGAATGACGCCTTCAATGCTTGAAATCGCGCTGTCAGCTCTTCATAGACACAGAAGGAGCATATTTTGAAAGTTTTTAAAGAATTGTAACGATTGGCTCAATAAATTTTTTTAAATCGACTCAGTCCTGTTACTTTTCGGACCCGGGTACAAATATTCTCTCGTTCAACTTAATACGTAAGATTATATGATTACATTTAAATTCACTTTTTCCCTTTAACTCATTCCTGTTAACAGCAACTTAACTGTTGACCATTGATTGCTTTATACATGACTGCATTTTACTATAAAGTTTATTCGATATCGAAAATTGTCTAAAGTTCTCTTTGAGTTCACAAACAGAAATTGTACCTTGTAAGGGAATGAGTAAACAAACCATGGCCAATTTTTCTTTTTGCATCCCAGTCAAAGTCCAAGTCCAACATGAAACTAATTCATTGCACAAATTACACTAAAGTAAATTTCCATTTGAAAGTTTAGTGGCTTTGGCAGGAGAATGCAAATGTCTCCTTCAGAGTGCGCACCCGTCCACGGCGCGGGAGTCAATTGTGAATGGGAATGGAAATGAAATTGAAAAATTGATTGAGAATGAAGGCCAATAATAATGGACAAGTAATGAGACTGTCCGCAGCAGCAATAGCAATAGCAAAGGACTACAACGAGTTCTCAAATTTATCTATTGGATTAAGGTCCTTTGTGGACATCATTATGGTCAATGCCAAAGACAAATTGGAAATTTATTGTTATTGGCTGGGAAGGAAGCGGAATATGGGAGTGGAATATGCATAATAAAAATGTCAATCAATGAACTGCAACGAACGAACGCTGGACGCTCAGGAGTGACCCAGGCGAAGGCAATCGTTTGTGTCTGTGTGTTTGTGTGGGTGAACGATAATTGAACATAAACATTGCATTCAAGTAGTAATTGTTGAAATTATTGTGCATCCTAATCCCGAGCCAAAACTCAGGACACAGTTCGACAGTGGTCATCGCCTGCGGTCAGCAGCAGCAGCAGCAGTGCGTTAAAAAGGACATTTGTATGCCAGAGCATTTTCGGAATGGTTCCCAGGACGGGGACGAGTTCCATTTGGCAGCCAAGAGGAACAAACATAAAATGTTTATACCCGAAAAGTCTCTCGGTCTCATTGTTCAACTTTTGTCCGCACAACCCTAGAGAGAGAATCGGAAGGAAGGAAGCAATGGCAAAAGAACTAAGACAAACATTGGAAATGGCAAATCCAAATTGGCTCTGACTTGGAATAAAGTCATCATAATGAATAAATAAATAAACTTTAAGAGGTATTGGGAATGGAGATAATTGAAGAAACAATAGAACGGGAAATGTTTGCTACAGGAAAAATGCAATGAGAAGCAAAGAAGCAGGCAAAAGGCTTAAGAAAGTATAAAAAGGATTGGAAAATAATAGAAATGGTTTCAAATTGGTTATCTAGCATTTAAACGGAATTCGGATTGGCAGCCCGCCAAAATTTCTTTTTATTCTTCTGAAATTTTAATATTTACAGTTAAACTTTAATATTTTTACCATTAATTTAGCGTTAAATATGAAATTCGTTAATATAAAGTGTGTACATTTAAATTTAAGGCCCTTTTCTGGTCTAGAGGGCTAAATTTTACATGTTTTTTAAATATTCGTGGAAAGAAATCGGGAAGAGATTCTGTATTTCTGATTTTTGTATTTGGTTGTACAATTCATTATAAAAAATACAAAATTTAAAATTTGTGAATGCGAGGGGTGTTCAAAAAGTTCTCGGGATCCAAAGTAGGCTCTTCCAAAAAAAGATGTGTCGATGGTACCCACGTTTCCGGGAGTTACAATTATCAGAAAGCAAAACGGAAGATAAGAAGTTGGTTAGTATGAATGCCTTTATCGTCCGTAGCAGAAAAATAAAATTGAATTTGAAAAAATGGCGGCTTTTTAAAAACGAAAATCCATTTTTTACCATTTTTTTGCAGTTCAGTGTACAAAAAAAAAATAAAAATTTTTTCTCAAAGATTGAGGTAGGGACGATAGCCACATTAGTTCTGCGTCCATAAAGCCCTACATCAAAAAATCGGTTGTAGATACGTTCTTTGAAAACGTTGCGGTAACCATTTGTAAAAATCAAGACTGCAAACCTCCTAAAAATCGGCAGGGGTTCACTCCGGGGAACGAACCCTTGAAATTTGTTGGGTTCGGGTTCACGGAGCAGGTTCAGAAGGTCGGTGAACCTAGGTTCGGGTTCGAACCGGGGTTCAGGAATAATTTTGTTCTTTGCTAACTGAGAAAACATGTAAGTAAATTGAACAAACTTAGTGCCGATTTCTCTTCTTCCAGATAGCTTGTATGTGTCAGATAAGCTCTCAATTTACTCTCATCACATAAGATGAGAAAACGGCCCTTAAACATTTTATTCATATTATATTCGACCTTGGATCATCGGAAGTTTTATCAGGCTCCAGGTGAATAAATCATGAAGCAATAAGTATTAGAGATAAAATGTACACAGCCTCTCAACTTTGAGTCCGCATTGAGATTCATATCGTTCGCACAGTATTCTATGTCACAGTGTTTATAGCGAAATGGGCATATTCCCAAATGCTCATAGGTTATACACTCAAAAAAAATATATTTTCTAGATTTTAGAAATTCGCCATAAAAAATTTTTTTCTTAATTGTAGAAAAATTACTTGTTTATAGACATTTTTTCTTAAATTTAGAAAGCATGACTCGAAAATTAGATTTTCTAGAAATTAATTCTCTTAAATTTAGAAACTTATTTTATTTTTCTGAAATTTAGGATAATTTTTCTAGATATTTTCCCTAAAATCTTGCTTAAATTTGGGGGCAGATTTGCCCCCTTGAATTAAGAAAACAAATGCATAGCACGATTTCTTAAAATGGGGCGAGCAGAAGCATTAAAGTGAGTAAAAAACCCCTTTTAAGAAAAACGGTTTTCAAAAATTTAGAAAAATTGGTTTAGAAATCCACCCAAAATTTAGAAAGATTAATCTAGGAAATTCGCCCTGAAATTTAGAAAAATAAAAAAGGAGAGAAGTAAGAACAAGAGAGTGAGACAAAAAACGAACGTTCTTCCTCATTGTTTTTGTAGTTTGACGAAGCCGTCTATGTGATGGCAGAATAATCTCCACACTAATGTCCATTCGCAATGCCTGAAGATAGTAGATATATTTCATCACGTAGTATTGAGCAGTTTTGTTTTGTCTTATTACGTTACACCATGTAGAAATCAATTAAAGGGATTTTATAAAATAAAAAACACCACCAAAAAAAAACATTTAAAAAAGAACCATTTAATGAGAAATAATAATGTCTTTACGGGGATTTGATCCCAGTCCATGACATTTTCTAATGTCTTATGCACTCGACCACGACTTTGCTTCTTATTGAGTGGCAAATGTGAGTATTTAGCTCCAAATACGCCAGCCAATAAATTCCCAGGTATGATTTTTACTCAAGGTTTCCGCTGAGGGTCAGGCTGATGATTTATGTTTCTTTCCTCCCGATATATTTCGGTTGCGTTGAAGACTCCACGTCACATGGTGCAGACGTGTAAAAATTTTTTTGCTCCTGAAGACGGATGCTGAAGAGCAACCGAAATATATCGAAAAAAAGAAACATAAATCGTTTTTTCTATCAACCTGACCTCGATCCGCAGACAATACATCTACAATTAGAAAAGGTCGCCAAATCACAATTGAAAAAAACATTAAAAAAACGAACATTAAAAAAACCATGCTAAAAATAAGAAGAAAAAAGAGCACATTGGGACTTGATCCCAGGCCTCCACGTTTGCTAAGCGAATGTCATGTCAACTAGATATTTTTTTTTTTTTATTTTATTTGTTAATTTTTTTTATTTTTTTGTTTTTTTTTATTTTTTATTTAAATTTTTTTTTTTTTATTTTTTAAATTTTGTTTTTTTTAATGTATGGGGAGGTTGTATTAGGGCTGCAAAACTATCGATGTTACTATCGATAGTATCGAGGTTTTCAAAATGGTCCGATGTATCGATGTTAAAAATTGAACATCGATATATCGGATGCTTCACTGCATCAGTGCTGCCAGATTTTTTGGGTCCATTTTTACAATTATTATTAGTTGAAATACGACAAAATTTGATTAATAAGCAAAAAAAAAAAGGTCAATTTGGTTAAACGCAAACCGAAATTTGTGTTCCAAAGTGCAAATAAACGAAATGGCTAAATGCGAAATATTAAGCAAAAAGCTTAAAACTTTAAACTTAATGTTCAAGAGGCACTGGCATAAGCGAAGTGAATGCATTTTTGAAATGTGTGAAAAACATTGTTACTTATTTTAAAAACAGCACAATCGCTTATGTCAAATTAAAAAAAGCTCAAAATGTTGCAAAGCCATTAAGCCTGATCCAAGAAGTTCCAACACGTTGGAACAGTGCGTTGCACATGCTAAAGCGAGTGCTCTGTATAAGGGAACACCTTTCAACAGTCCTTTTAAATACTTCAAAGGCACCATCGCCCTTAAACGAGGATCAATTTGATTCCATGAAGGAGATATGCAGCGTATTGGACCATTTTGAAGCAGCTACATTAAACACTTCGTCTGCTAAATCCACCACAGTAAACCTAATTATACCCACGACACTTGGCCTTATGATTAAGCTGGACAGTGCTCTCCCAGGTATGAAAACAACTGTGGGGGTGGAAATTTGCAATTTTCTACAAACTCGTCTAAGGGCAAGACTCGCACCTTATGAAACCCGAACTGGTACGCGACTGGCGACTATGCTGGATCCACGCTTCAAAAAGGAGGGATTTCGCGAGCAAAGTAATGCAGAACAAGCAGCAAAAATATTAGAGACTGAAGTTGCGTCTGTATTGCAAAATGTGCAAAAAAGCAATATACTATCTACGTATGAAGAACCGCCGATTGAAAAAGAAAACGCTAGTGATCTCTATAGTTTTATGACAACAAAAGTTAAGCAAAAACCAAAGACAATTCGATCGGATGCAATAATTGAGCTGCGTCAATATTTTGAGCAGCAGAATGCATCGCGAGAAGCAGATCCGCTGGAGTATTGGAAGGTAACATTTAAAATATGAATCTTTTTAGCTATAACCATTTTTGAATTTTTTGCAGAGCAATAAAACCCAATTTAGTTCGCTAGCACATTGTGCCTTGAAATATTTGTGCGTTCCAGCTACATCAACTGAGTCTGAGCGAACTTTCAGCAAGGCTGGGGAGATCATTTCTAATAAACGTGCGGCGCTAAAACCAAAAGCTGTCAACGTTCTTGTTTTAAAAAAAAAAAAACCAATGGCTAGACGAAAATAATTCGCAATAAGCCAATTTCTTCAAAAGACAACATGTTAATGGAAAAGACTCAATTTAAAAAATAATATTTACCATCAAAAATCAAATATGTGAATAGAAAAGACTTAATTTTAATGTTAAAAAATAATTATCTGTGAATTGAAAAGACTTACATTTTATGTTTATTTAGTTTTAAGAACCAATTAATGAAGCAATTGTTTTTGTTCTTCTAATTTTAAGATATGAATATTAATGAGTGAGATTTGAATTATGAAGACATAATTTTTGTTTTTTAATTTTAAGAAATGAGCCTTTATATTTGTTTTTTTTTAATATTAAGAAATAAATATGAATAACTAAGCTTTAACTTGTGAAGACATTATATTTGATTTTTTATTTTATGAAATGAGCATTTAATATTTGTTTTTTTAATTTTAAGAAAAAAAATTTGAATAAAAAAGCTTTAAATTGTGAAGACCTAATTTTTGTTTTTTTTGAATTAAAAAAAAAATGAAAATATAAATTTTGTTCGTTTATTATTAAGAAATTAATAACATTATTTTACACAAACAAAATTAATGTTTGCCTTTTCTATATTTTTCTTAATATAGCATAAGATATATGGTATTTACCGCAATCTAAAATATTTGAAAAATTTTCGATGTTTTAACGATATATCGATGTTTTTTTGGAAAACATCGAGGTTTTGAAACATCGAAGTTAAAAACTATCGATGTACCCACTATCGATAGTTTTGCAGCCCTATGTGTGTGCACCAGAGCGGTCCCCATGTATATGAAATTTTTAAGGTCATACTCTCACCCCCTATCTTAAACTTTCATGTATAATTTGAGCGTATAAAAAAACAAATGTTCAAAAATGTCGAGTTTTAACGGGGCGAATGGAGTCTAAAGTTCTTGTAAATAACTCATACGCAGTTTTGCCTATTACCAACTATTTTTCTCAGTTATAAATAGTCGGCGATGATTTTATTTTTATCAACTATTCAAATTTGTAAATATTCTCTTTCCACAAATTTAGGATCTCTTTTATGAATTTCAAACAATGACAGCAATTGAAAACGAACTAGTAACTTCGTTTGTAAAAATTTGTATTTGGTGAACGGGCGATTAATGTTTTTTAAAAACTTTGAGACCCTGTCGCCCTTAAAAATAAAAAATAAAATTTTTTGATTTTCACAGTTATTAATTATACAACAAATATTAGCTTTGGGAATGCTGAGACCTTTTTTTTCCATTTTGCCGGTTTGGGGACCGTTTTGTGCACCTATTTTCGGCCCTTCAGTATTAGTGGGGAGAATTCTACGTCCCAGTTAACACTTTAAAGTTAATTTTAGTGTGTCTTCCATTAATCTTTCATTATTACTGACACTATCGCTGGATAAAACTAATATATGAGTAGGAAATGTGCGCTAGACTGATACTTGTGATGCAGGAACAGCTTGTTCAACAAATGCGACATTGTTAAGTTCCTAACAATGATTGTTTTTCCAAAACTTTAAAAACAAAGAGATTGCTTTTCATCTTTATCTGAAGATATTGGTAAAAGAATTATTAATTCATTGAGACTAGCAGAAAGCCTAAAGAAAATATTAAATTTTTGAATTGTTTTATCTAGTTATACATTGGGGAATGGCAATTCTATCCAGCAGCTTGAAAATAATATAAAAATCTTCCGAACTCTTTCAACTCTCTTTTGCTCCGGTCCTAGTTTCGGGAAGAAAAATTGTTCTGCCTGGCCAGTTCGTTGACTTAAGTTCCGAGCCACCACTCACCAGGTTGTTGCAGCCCTGGAATTGTATTGTGAAGACATTGGTCGACAAAATTATATTTTAAATTTTTTACGACCAAAGAGGGCCTTTATGAAAAATATAACTCGTAGGGCCCTTTGAATCAAGATGCGGAATGCCCTTTGGAGCCATCACCAGTTGGGGCCTGAAAATTGAAATCTTAACGGGACTGAACTCAGTGCCCAGGTTTAAAAATTTAACCGATAATTGTTTTTTAGTATGGGGTGATGGGGCCCCGCCCCCCATTTTTTTTTTTTTTTTTTTTTATTTTGGTTATGTTTTTTAAAAAATTTTTTGTTTTTTTTATTATTTTTTTTTTTTTTTTTTTTTTTTTTTTAATTGTTTTTTTAGGTCTTGAAAATAAAGTAACGGAAATTTTACAGCTGGGCTAAAATAGGAACCACTATTGTTACTTCAAGAAGTTGATAGTAACAAGAGATTATGTTTGATTTTTTATTTTTGCCGTTGATTTACAATTAAAATCGTCTTTTGGGTATGTATGCTTTCTTTCTCAAAGGCAAATTATTGACTGGTGGATACTTTATGTGCGATTTATACAGATTGGTGAACATATACAGTTCGATATTTGTTATCAATGCAACGCGAAACCGAACTGTTGAAACTCATCGAACGGATAAAAGGGAATCGGCTCGAATCGGAATGATTGAAAGACATACGTGACGATCAGAAGTGATGAAGGACGCTTACCTTGCTCATGGTAACGTACCTTGCTCATCAAATGATTGAAAAGAAGAGAAGTTGGTGCTCGGCAAAGTGATGAAGTAAGATTACATCGTGCGACTATTGAACAGCAACGTCGATAACAACAAATTTTTTGATGTACGTTCAACGTGCAACCTTTCGGTATGAGCCAAACACTCAATACAGTGCGCACGCATCAGTTCCATTCTGTCAGACGACGGGGTATACCGCTTGTTTTATAAATAAAAGTTTGATTGAAACGAATCTGATTGAATGGGAAACTGTTGAAAGAATATAAAAAAGAACTTCTCATATTATCTAAATCAGGCCTGTTCCCGTTTTCGTTCTCGCTTCGAAAAACCGACTGTGTTATTCGTCTTTTAACTTAAAAATGCCAATTACCTTCAATCGATCCTCTGGATGGCAAAAAGATTCGACCGAATTCTTTAATCGTTTCTTAGAAATCACAACTCTTACCAATTCCGATTAATCGGATGCAGAAACGGGAACAGGCCTTCATATAATTTTGAAGGGTTTCAGCTGCGTTTTCTAAATAACTTGATACACAGTTTGAAGTAAGTGAAAGTGCAAGGGAAAATTTATAAATTGTTTAAATAAATTAAAAGAAATAATAAATAAAACTTATACAAAATTTCACTTTTCTTTTATTTTATAGTGGTTTTCCCTCAAACTAGATGATAAATTCTGTTACAGTTTCCTGCAACTGAATACACTCATCAAAGATCAAATAGTTTTAGATATCCAGTTTCCAAAACACGTGCCATACCACATCGAATCACAGCTGTCGATTGGCATTCATTATACACCTCAGGTGAGTTCTAATCAAATATTTATATTGCCATCAAGTCAAAGAAATTAGGAAAAAAAAGGCTCTTCATCAATGCAGAACATGTCCTAACATCATCTTCAACTTCTGCTCTTCCACGTAAAACGATCCCTTTGGCAAGGGGTTTTAAATTTCACACCTTTCAGTAGGTAAACCCTAAAAGTAGATAAAAATCGGTAGCAAAAATAAATATTTATACAAATTATTAGTCGGCTCTTGCGTGATCCGGTGGCCGGACTAAGCCACAAGCAGTTAGCGGGAAAATGCCACGAAATGTTGCACAAAAGGAGTAGCAAGCAAAGCAGAGTTGGTAGATTTTCTTAAGTTTGGTCGGGATCATTTGTCTTTGGTGCGTGGGTACGTGATTTGCATGATAAGCTGGGAATTTACACAGATTTGATAGATAAGACAAACTCTCCAGCGGGTTGCAGCGGAGGTGGGCGAGGGAGTGATGTGTGTAAAAAGTGAAAATATTTACACACACACACACATACACATGGACAGAGGCTAAAGGTCCTCCGCCCAGATTTATGATGACTTTTTAACATGAGCGTGCAACAGGTAGAAACAGACTGAAAACACAGTTACATGACCATGACCAGGCACGTCAACAACTTCCAGCTAGTTAAATCCTTTTTCCCACGTTCCCTCAGGTGAACATCCGATGAATTTTCATTGTCCGAGACACGCATCAAAACACTACTCCATGGACCCACTAAATCTCTCTGGTGGTGCAAGGTCAGTTACAGGTACTCAAAAGTCTAGGACTTATAGTGGGCGTAAGCAGAGTACGTTGATTCGCGGGGAATTCCTTTGGCTAGATTGGTACATGTGCTTGCCACATGTAGCACACTGACCCAGGAATTTCCGCAACTTGTTTCCCACACAAATTGCAAGGTGTTTTGGTGTCCTGGTGTCCTTGCTGTCTTCCCAGAGTTTCATTCGAAGCGACTTTTGTATGCCACTTGTCAAAAAGTTCTGCCAAATGGACTTGGGTTTTTACACAAACATTTCAGGGCGCAAAAGGATCTACATTTTGTGGCTAATCGAAGGCAAGTCCTTTCTGGGAAGAGCTGGCAAACAGATGAGAATCTCAAAGGAAATGGAAATGCTGTTTGTTGCGAGATTGAGAATTTCAAAAAATTTAAAAGGGGGTTTTAAAAATTGTGATCATCAGTTAGTTTTTATGACCAATTTTGTAAACAATGTGCCAGAAGCCAGAAATTCGAAGTATCCGGATTTTTATTAATCCTAAACGATGTCAGAAGTAGTTCCACTGAAACTTTCTAATCTTGGGTTGCATTTTTTCGAAGTCGGAAAATATTTTTTAATTCTTAAAACTAAAATTCAGAAAGTTCAGTTTAGATCGAACTCTCAATTTTCGGTTTTATGGTCCATAAGCTACATTTGGTTAGATCGACTTACAATTAAGATTTCACCTTGAGCTTATCACTTTTGGATCTTTAGACGCCGGAAAATATTTAAAAATTTTGCTTTATTTTTAAAAGAATCTGCTCGCCTAGGAGCTTGCAAACCGAATAGAGGCTCGACCAAAGTTTACACACCCTTATACCCTATATAGAAATAAAGGTTTTGAATGATTTTCATAAAACAATTTCATTTTCGCTTTGAACAACGTTAGTTTAGTGATTTCCCAAGCTCACCAATAGATAGCCTGTGGCTAGGCCACATTAACTAGCTAGTGTAATACACAGATTAGGTTTTAGTTCGGTTTATTGAAGGCGGCGTGCTGCCGGTAAGAATGAATGTCACAGAATGGCAGAGAGATAAGAGTGTGTGTGTTTGAGTAAGAGATGTAAGATAAGACGGGAGTATCGAGCATCGATAGTTCTCAGTGATGTGTGAACTAGTTAGATGAACAATGTATATCTGTGATTGGAGCTGGATGAACTGGGACCGCCACAGGCCAGTTGTTTATAAGGCAGCTATTTGATATATTCATCCGATTTTGATCCAAATCGTCAAAATTGTGCTGAAGCAGAAATAGCTGTAATTGGAACGCTTTAGAGGCTGCCATTGAAAACAAAAACTTTTTCTCACTAATAACTACTTTCTAAGTGACCGAAATCAGTTTCCTAATATAACTTAAGTTTTCCGATTATTTTGAAGATTCAAACCTCATTTCATATCGAACGCATCTTGATCTAATTATTTAATGTTGAGAAGAATATTTAAAGAAAAATTGCAAAAAGCTCAGCACATTTTCAAACCCATCTTTTCGAATGGCAACGCTACATAATTGTCAGATTTTCATGAAACTTGGTTAAATTATGCAGAGGCCAAGAAAACTAATAGATCCAAATTTGGGGACGTTTGCATTGAAAACCAAAAATCATCCGATCCGGAGGTTCCGACAAATGTGCGGCGTATTTGTACTTAGAGACTTCGTGCATAGTTTGGTGACAATAGCTCAACAAGTGACGCAGGAGATGGCATAGAATCATAGGGACGGAAGACTCAGCTCCCTTGCTCATCTAGAATATAAATACTTTTTGTGGAATGAATTTTTCTTGTTTATGAAAAACTTATAAATATTTAAATTTTTAACCGTTAACGTCCGTTTGGGTTAGCTTTCAGGACCTGAACATACTGCATTGCAACTGAACTCAATGCACCATCGACCATCATATTCTTGTCGCCACCAATCACAGTAAAAGCTCTCAGCTTACAAAATTCTTAGACAATGACTTATAACAGCGAGGTTGTTTGTGATTTTCAAATCTCATATCTTAGTAGTCCTGCAGTCGATATTGCTCAGCGGTGTCACAGAAATCTCTTCCAACCAAATTCCAACCCAAAACCAATTCTCGGTGTCACAGAAATCTCTTTTGGTTGGTTTCAAATCTCTCGTGTTTTGATGGGAGATTTAGCTAAATTCACCACCCAAACAATTTTGATAACCAAATTTTATTTTGGAAATGTTAGCAAAATTCTTTTTCTGGATAGGTTGCATCAAATGAATTAAATATTTTATTTGTTTTAATATTAAAATTTGCGTTTCAATAATTGTTTGCAAAACCAACCGAATGTTGACAATCCAACTCGCTACTCAACCTCAGCTGGCGCCCTTTACATTTGGTGGCGCCCTCTGTTTACCAACGAGCGCTAAGGGTTGTCAGGTTACATTTTATGATTGGCGCAAAAAATTTTTAAATTTTGCATTTTATTTTTAGAGAATCTGACTTAAATTTGAATTATAATTTAAAAATGCATCATAAAACATATAACACAATCAAAAATTTCATTTAAACATCAAATTAACTCATAACTAGAAGATGGGAAATTTTTTTTTTGCGAGAAAGGGCAACCCTGTTTATAGATTGGATAGAGATGGACCATTAAGCATGTACACAAACCTTCCAACTCGATTTTCAAATAAGAAAATGAAATCTCTTGAAGTTCTGGGACACCGACGGATTTTTCGAGCGTTTTGCAAACCAACCGAGGCCAAAATCTCTGAATTTTTCTGTGACGCTCCTGATAAACATTGTATTAGCAGCGGGCGTACTAAATTTGAAGATGAGTCCAAGACGTCAAATTGAATGCAAATATTATACTAATAAATGGAGCAACGCTTGCGGCATTACTCCGCTAACAATTTCAACGACATTTATATAAATTTATACGAGCTATCAATGAAGATTCTCCTTTTCTCCTATTTTTTGCTCACATATTTCTTATAAAAATATGTAATGACGGGCAAGCGCGCTGCAAAATTTGTTATAGATAGTTTTTGCATTCAATTTGATTCATTTTTACCCTTGGGGGAATTTGTCCACCGACGTCAATCACAAAAGCATTAGGTACAAATAAATTTGGCAGGTCATAGCCCTTAGAACCCACAAAAATCCTGGTTTTTGTACAGGAAATTAGCTGTTATGAGAGAGCTGTAAACCAGTAGGGGGCACAATGCCAATATTGGTCGCGGTGCACCACTTCTCAACAAAAGTTAATATTATAGTGGCGCCCTTAAATAGAATAGTTTGAATGTTAAATATGCCTCCTACGACGAACACAAACACAATCAAACTTGGTCAATTTGCATGAACTTGAAACCTTCCATTTTTAACCTGAATGCCAATAACTTCTATATTCTTGCACGGATTTGAATAAATTATGTGGCGTTGTATTTTTAATAGACAAATCTTTAGTGACCAGCAATAAAATAAATTTTTCAAAATTATTTTCGTGGTGAAAATCGCACTTAAAATCTAGCTTTTTTTTTAAAAAAGATAAATTTAATGTAAAGTGGCCGATAAAAGCCTTTATAACGCCGAATTTAAGCACCGGATTAAGAAGTGATTTCTGAATGAATGATAGGGCGTTCAATTACCTTCCAAGAAAGCATTACCATTTCATAATTAATGAACCGAATACTGAAGATATACACATTTTTCTAAAGGTCCTTTTTTCAGAATCTAAAAACTAGCTTTTCCGCGATTTCTCGAAAACGGCCCCACTAAAAATATTTGGACTGCATTTTTGGACTCAGCGAAGGGATTTGCATATGAAATAACTGTTAAATGGTCGGGATCGGAAATGCTGTAAACTAGTGTAATTTGCCAAAATTTTGATGAAAATTTGACCATATAGCCGTGATTGCAGGGTTTGCAGGAATTTAAACTAAATCTATGCTATCACTAGCAATAACCCGCCTTCAACAGTATAGAACCAATACACTCCTACTTGCCATCCACATCCACCCACTTCCCGCCCACATCCCACCCACTTCCAAAACAACTTACCACCCACATCCCACTCACATCCCATCCACTTCCCAACCACTTCCCAGTGGGCATCCCGGCGGTATTTCCAACATCGGAAAATGAAAACACAAATGAATTCTCATTTTGACCTTACAAACCGAGTTTCAAGTCAATCGGGTGAAAAATAGTATTTTCCATAATTTTCCGGGAATTTTCCGCGCATGGGGGCGGATTTTCCGACATTGAAAAATTTCAAATTATTTCGTATTCTACCCTTACAAACCGAGTTTCAAGCCAATCGGATGAAAAATATTTTATTTTATGCTGACTTTTCCGGGAATTTTCCGACCGTTGGGTCAAATTTTCCAACATCGGAAAATCACATTTCAAATTATTTCGTATTCTGTCCTTACAAACCGAGTTTCAAGCCAATCGGATGAAAAATAGTTTTTTGCATGCAGAATTTTCCGGCCATTTTCCTCGTGGGCGGATTTTCCGAAATCGGGAAAACACGTGTCGAATCATTTCGCGTACTATGCTTACAAACCAAGTTTCAAGTCAATCGGATGAAAAATAAAATTTTTTTTCCCATACAAACTTTTCCGACGCTTTTCCGACTTTTCCGGGTGGAATTTTCCAAATTTTCTCTCTTAGTGCGCGCTCATAACTAACAAGGTCTATGCCAAATCTCAAACCTGTAGTATAAGCCGTTTAGACTGTGGGTTGATAATGTCTGTCACTATGTCAGTCGGGCGTACAGTTTTTTAGCCAAATTTTCATCAAAATGTGGGCAAATTATTTGCCTGTGGCAGACCTTAGCCTATATTTATGAAAATTTGAAAGCAACGGGTATAAAAAAAAATTTTTTCAGCATGTTTTTCTTAGATATTTTTAAGAAAAAAACAAAAATTAACTGCTTAGTGTGAAATTTGGCTCAAAATGGCTTCAATATTGTAAATTGTAATGAGGGGAGCAAAATTTGGGATGGAAAGAAAGAATTCTTTATTCTATTAATTCTCAAAATTTTAGTTGGTTAACCCAAAGAAGATCCCTTTTCTATAAGATGCAAACTTGCATCGAAT
Source organism: Lordiphosa stackelbergi (assembly GCA_018904235.1). Classification (NCBI taxonomy): domain Eukaryota; kingdom Metazoa; phylum Arthropoda; class Insecta; order Diptera; family Drosophilidae; genus Lordiphosa; species Lordiphosa stackelbergi. The sequence goes on from JAEIFU010002353.1 coordinate 39,815, forward strand.
CTGTTTCATCAAAATTCCGCATCTGGCATAGTTAATTGGTTAGTCAGTTGATATTGGTAATAACCAGAATGACTCACTCCCCCTCCCGCACCATCACCATCCGTAGAGTACGTGGTCAAACGCTTCCCCCGAGATAATGAACTGCTATGGCACACGCACAACGAGATCGATACCCAACTGCAACTGACACTAGCCCTCACTCTTATACGCTGGCCACAAAATGAAAACACAACATGTTCGATTCAAATAAGCGCTCTCTCTTATACAAACACCTACGGTTCGAATTGTATCTTGTATCTTTCAGGTTTCAAAGCAGCAGCAGGAGTAGTATTAAAGGCCGGTGCTGTTGTCTGGTTCAGTCAGTTGCGTGCGAGACGCGAACGCGAAATCAACATTTTGAAAGGGAAAGAGAGAGCCAACCAGTTGGTTTATATAGAAATATTTGAAACAAAAAAACGCGTAGGCTGCGTTGGCGTGAGATTTCGGAATAAAAAGAAACAACGCCTGCAATTCAAATTGTCGTACGCTTCGATAAGTGTTTGTGTGTGTGTCAGTGTCTAAAATTCAAAAAAATGAATTTTATGAGCATTAAAACAAAGTTCAAAATTTGTAACAAAACAAGTGAAAGACAAACTGCAATAAACTAAGCAAAAAATAATAATAAAAAAAAAACAAGACAATTTGGATTAAAAACGCATTTTGGATTACAACAAAAAGCAGCCGACTTGTGAGAAATAAAAACGCAGACAAGAAGGTAAGACTTTGACCTTAATGAGTGCCTGCACTCGTAAAATGGCAAATTGCAATAGAAATTGTCACAGAGTTATGAGAAGAAGGGGGGGACCTAATGAGTTTGTTCAACTCGGCTTGGCCGGGCTTATATATATGTGTGTGTGTTGGCTTTTTTTTTAGGGGTGAGAAGGTAGCAAAATAATGCAAATTATGTAGAGGCATACGAAGGGGTCATGTGAAACGATGTAAACTTTCGAAATGTCTGCAATAGTCATGCACCTCTGACTATTCAGTGCAGCTTGCGCAAAAAAAAATGGTTTAAAATTAATAAATTAATTAAGTCGACTGCTGCTGCTGCTGCTGTGGCTGTTATTTCGTGCCTTATTGAAATCAGATTGCCTAGGCAACCAACGAACCGACCAAACATACAACAGAAGCCCAAGCCCAAGTTGTTGTTTTTTTTTTTTGGTCAGTTGCTTACGCTCCCACACTCAAAGCAAGCAGAACACCTACACACGCAACTTACATTCACATCGAACCGCCGAAGTTGGAGTCGCATGGTTAAGGCGCCTGCCAGCAGCAGAGGAAGTCAACGAGACGCGTTGGCGCTGGAATAAAAAAAAAAAAAAAAGCTTAAAAATATTTGCAAAAAGCTAATGTTGGGCTGTAAACTTCAGTCATTCATACGCAGTCGTAATTGAAACGAATGCGATTAACATAATGTTGGTAACATTTGCTTTTGCAATTGCTTTGAAATAACCGTTAATTGGCTGTTTAAGCTGAAATCGCTTAGGCCTTCAATAATTTTCCCAATGTGACCTACAAACTAATGTAAATGTTGAGCAAATGCATTCACATCCTCCGCCTCCGCCAGCCACAGCAGACAATAAACAAAAAAAACTTCCCCTCAAGTGGGGTCATAAGGTGTTGGCTACACTTGGGAAAAAAATTAGGTAAATTATTAAAGATTTTCAATCCAAGTAGAAAATTTTGATTTGAATAATATTTAAAAAATTATTCTAAGTCTTATTTAAAGATTCAGTTAATACAAAATAAATTTAAAAAATATAATATAAATAATTATTATATGCCTTTATTTTTTTTTAATAATCATTCTTTTAAAAAAAAATTTATTTTTTTAAAAATTTTTTATGTTTTTTTTAATGTATTCTAAATTATCTAAACAAAAAGTTGGGCTCCCCCCCTATATTTGTGTCAAAGAGAGCGAGAGACTAATATATTTCAATACAAAGTAGGGAAATCTTCCTTTTTGTATCCAAAAAAAGTATTCATAAAAAATTTTAAAATGTATTCGATATCGATATTTCGACAACCCTAATACAAAGCCTACTAAGCTACTAAGTAAAACACAAAAAATTCATCCGCGGAGATGCTTTGCTTACAACAGTTGCTTACTGACTGAAATTTAACAAGTTGTCAAGAGAGCGAGAGAGTGAGTGAGCCTACCTTGTTTAGTATACCTTGAGTAGGCCTACCTTGTTTAGTATACCTTGGCCGTGCCGAACTAAATTTTTATCTCATCCTAAGAAACAATTTTTTATGTAAAGTCCTATATCCAGTACTCCGGAAAATTTATTTTGGTACAGTATTTCAGATAATTAGAAATACTTTCTAAAAACACATGAACATCAAAGCAAAGCCAAAGTGTTTCTAATTATTTGAAATACTGTAACGAAATAAATTTTACGGAGTGCTGAACATGGCCTTTAATAAGAAAAGCATTTCAAAATTCAGTTATTAAAGATTTTCAGAAGTTATTCCATCCAATTGAAATTATTTTTTTTTAATACCGAAATACTTGATAATATCCGACACATTTTAGAACTTTCTTTTAAATTTTAAATCAATTTCAATTAACTCTTAGAAACAAGAATTTGCATATCCGAAATAATTACAAAAATATTCTTAATTTAACGCATTGTTATTAATTCTGGAAATAATTGAAAATAAAGTTACTTCGTCTTCCCAATTATACATTTGAAATATGTTTCGTAAAGAGTTCAACCAAGATTTCCAAAATCTAAAAGTCATTACATATTACCCAACCGTGTTTAAGAAAAAAGCCAGTGCTATTGGATACAGTAAATTTCCAATAAAAACCATTCTTCCGAACGAACATTTAGCATGAGAAATTATCCGGCATCCAGTCGGTTCCGAACATATTAGGGTGCAGTAAAATAGCAAAAGCCCAGTCGCAAAAAAAGCCAATGCGCCTTAAAGTATAGAACCAAAGACCAATATAATCTCTAAGATGCCGAACGCCCATACAATGGTTTTGCAATATGCAGTATGCAATATGCAGAAAACTAGCAAAAAGCCCGTCGCGAAACTAGCAAAAAGCCCGTTCGCTGCGCCTTTAACAGACAAAGCCAAATGCGAACGCCATAAATGTTTAACACATATGAGAAACCAAAACCGACAATATAATCTCTAAGATGCCGAACGCCCATACAATGGTTTTGCAATATGTTTTTTTTATGGCGCCGAAAATCGCGCTCTCTCCGCTCACACAAAGTTGAGAGCGTAAAAATCTAAAAATAGAATGCACTTGCTTGTGTGAGTAATGCTTGAGAATACGTGTGCACACTTACAGTCGTCGGCTGTCGTTGTTTTTGTAAAAAAAAGGGGGGGCTCTAGAGCGTTTTTTTCTCTGGCTTCTGGACAAAATTTCAAGAGAGCGAAAAGCCAGATGAAAAGCCAGGGGGAAAAAAACGTGTGCAAAAAAATCGTATGGCGTTACTGATCTTCATATTCTAATGTCTTTGGTATAACTAAGACAGGATTTACACAATGAAACAAAGTTTTTGAAAAATCCTTATTTTGTAGTAAAGATGAGAAGAGGTGTGGCTAAGCCGTTTACACCTCTTTCCTACAAACAAAAGCTTAACATAGAAACTATAGAAATTTCCTACATCGTCGAAGTCGTCGCTTACACGATAAAGCTAACTTTATGAAGTTTTCTTGGTCGATAAGAAAAGCTATTCAGGCCTGCTCCCGTTTTCGATTCCGATCAAATCATGAGGAATCGGTATTGTTAAATGTATTCGCTTCCAAAAACCGACTGTCTTTTTCGGCTTTTAGCTTCCAAATCCCATTTCTTCTTCTTCTTTACCATTTTACGTTCGTCTTTGCATGATGACGTTGAGAAGTACACAATGCTCCGTCAAAATAGGAAAGAACCTTTCCGAACCATTTGATACCAAGAGAGGTTTTAGGCAGGGCGATACCTTATCGTGTGACTTCGTGTTTCTTTAACTTTAGTTTGTTGTAATTTCATGCCCAAGTGAATGAAGTTTTTCAAAAAGCTCTTGAGGTGTAGTAAAGTCGCTTGCCGCTCTACACCTCTTTCCTACAAACGAAAGCTCTTTTTAAAGACTTTCTGAAATTTGCTTCACCTTGTAAATCCCGTCTAATTGTCAGTTATAACTTATACAAGCATAGTGATAAAATCAGTTGGGAATTGTAATAAGAAACAGAATTTGTGGTACTGAAAAACAGTCCTCTAAAAAATTATTTACTTAAATTAAAAAACAATTTATCTACCATTTGTTGAGCACTTTTCAGTTTTAAAAACTTCCTTTTCCCACACCAACTCTGACAATCATTTCATTTCTCCAAGTGTACTCTTGTTGTATGCACTTGAATGATATTTTGTTTATTGTTCGACTTAAAGTTAATTAATTATTTCATTTTTACAGAATTTTTCGTGGCGCCAAAAACAACAAAACAAAACAAAAACAAAACAATGGAAAACCACACAAATATGCTGGAAACAAAGAAGAAGGAGGAGTCTAAGGAGACCATCATTGACATTCCCACAATCATCTCCGCTTCCTCCTCACAATCATCCTCATCGTATGATACAGACTGCAGCACGGCCAGCAGCACCTGCTGCACCCGCCAAGGCGAACACATATACATGCAGCGTGAGACATCATCATCAGTGCCCATCATTGCCGTCTCCACCTCCGCCACATCCTCATCCACACTGCCAACACAATTGGAGTCCGGGGATGAGTTGAGTGTACTCAAATATGAGCATCGCAAGCATTGGCCCTGGTTCATATTGCTAATCTCCATTATTGAGGTGAGTGTGTTGCCTTTCGCCCATTTTTTATTTATTATTATTGAATGGTATCAAAAGAACCGCAGAACTTTACAAAATTCTCTCAAAACTTCTCGGTAAAAGCTATAAAATGATACGAACAGAAATAGATACACACAATATACCTTAGCAAGAAGTTTTCCCTTTTGGCTGACTGCCTGGCGCCCCCAAAATCGATTGTAAACAAGCTTCTCCACACAACAAGAACAACAGAAAAGTGGGCAACATAAATTAGACGTAGCTTTTATACGCTGCAAGCCATGAAATATTGTGGCAGGAAATGAAATGAAATGAAAGAAACTTGTATGAAGTACAAAATAGAAATATGTTAGAGAAAAATTGAAGCATAATTTTCATAACTATTTCAAATAGACAACTGTCTTGCTGAGTAAAACTAAGAGAAATATAATATTAAAAGGCGTCTCGTCTCGCACTCACTCCAATGACCCCAAAAAAGTTTGAACAAATGCCAAAACCAAAGTTGGCAGGACTCGTGAAGCACTCGCCTAACGCTTTTGCTTATTTGGGACGACGTTGTCGCGTGCCAGACAGCAACAACATATAAATCAGAGCAAGAACCCTACCCCAACCCCTTACTAATCCTACTTTTCTTACTCTTTGCAGATTGCAATCTTTGCCTATGACCGCTATACCATGCCCGCCCAGAATTTTGGTCTACCCGTGCCCATTCCTAGTGATTCGGTATTGGTTTATCGACCAGATCGCCGCCTACAAGTATGGCGTTTCTTTAGCTATATGTTCCTGCATGCCAATTGGTTCCATTTGGGCTTCAATATCATCATTCAGCTGTTCTTTGGCATCCCGCTGGAAGTGATGCATGGCACAGCGCGCATTGGTGTCATTTATTTGGCCGGTGTGTTTGCGGGCTC
>JAEIFU010002354.1:0-45549 GCA_018904235.1 Lordiphosa stackelbergi
ATAAAAATAGAGGAAAGCTAACTTCGGCTCGACCGAAGTTTATATACCCTGGAGCATGATATATTTCTGCCAGTTTTTTATGGTATGATATATTCATCCGATTTTGATCAAACTCTCCAAAATTGTGTTGAGACAGTTAATATTTATAAGTGAAACGCTACCATTGAAAACAAAAAAGTTTTTCTCACTAAAACTATTTTTCGACCGATCATTCCTATGGCAGCTATATGCTATATTCATCCGATTTGGATCAGACTTCACAATTGTGTGTTAGCATATCAAATTGATCAGTAACGAGTTTGGGAGCGATAGCATTGAAAACAAAAAAAGTTTTCATACTAAAACTTTTTTCAGATCTATTTTTGTATGGCAGCTATACTATATAGTTGCCCGATTTGCATAAAACTTGCTGAAATTATGTGAAAGCATAAAAAACTGATAAATACGGGGTTTAGTAGCGATAGCATTGAAAACAAAAAGTTTTTCTCACTAGAACTACTTTTTCAACCGATCGTTCCTATGGCAGCTATATGCTATAGTCATCCGATCCGGCGGTTCCGACAAATGTGCAGCGTATTTATACCAAAAGACTTCGTGCAAAGTTTGGTTGAGATAGCTTTAAAACTGACGGAGGAGATAGCATAGAAACAGACGGACAGACGGACGGACGGACACGGGACATGGCTATATCAACTCAGCTCGTCATGCTGATCAAGAATATATATATTTATGTGTTCGGGGAGTTATCCTCCTGTGCGTTACAAACATCCGGACAATTTTTAAAAAAACCCGTCAAAAATATAAAAAAATAAATATTTAAAATTTTTGTAGATGTTGTTGATATTAAGGTTATAATTCTGCGTCCATTTTTTAATTATTAAAAAAAAAAAAATTGCGGGATTCTTCTTTGCTCGCTAAAGTTGAATCAATTTTTTAAATTAAATAATGAAAATTTGCACAATTCAAATCACTTAACCAATCAACATACTCAAAATCTTATCACTGAACTAACTTTTATAACGGTACTTTTGCACATCTGTAATTTTGTAACGCCTATCAAATTTCATGCTGTGATCGCGGCCAAAATTCATTTCGGGTTAATTTCATTTTGTGATGGCGGTCTAAATTCATTTCGCAGAATGAAATTAGACCGCCATACAAAATGCACCGCGGTCTTAATTAACGCGCTCTGATTTCACAGTGCTGGAAAATCCTCCCTTAACGCTATCGAGCTGTAACTTTATATAGAGTCTTCTTTTTACCGATTGGATCGAATGACTATATCTTTAAGTAAGAAGAAAAGAGACACGAACCGACTAACACCAAACCCCACCTACGTTTTTCAAAGCTGTGGTTGAATTTGAGATATCATTAATACATTTTTGTATACCGTTGGAGAGGGTATATTGAAATTGTTCGGAAGATTGTAACGCTTAGAAGGAAGCATCTCCAACCACATAAAGTATATATATTCTTGATAATCGTCTGAAAATCGGACAACTATATCGTATAGCTGTCGTAAAAAAGAGTCTTCGTTTTTATTTTTGCTTTTCATTTCACCACGTGGCTTCTTGCTTTTCTGCATGCCGTATGTTAGAATAAGAAAACTAACACAACTAACAACTTAACACAGGGCGTGCAGAAAAGCTACAGAAATCCTACATTTTCGTGTAGCTTTATATTTATATAAAAAGGAGTGATTTGTTCGGTCCCTAGATTAAATCTCGGATATTCTTGCACCAATCCGATTTCGATTGAGGGGTCCAACCGAGCTCGAACAATAAAATAAAAGCAATCCAGTGAAGGACGATGAAGGATGATTGGTATTGCGCGGTTTGAATTTTTTCTTGTTCTTCAATAACTTTCGGGTAAAAATGCTTGTGTTATGATTCTCGACCGTTTGTTTTAATTGGTTCCTGCTTTTATTTCGCGCACTCCATTAAAGCTTTCCGACTTAACTACCGTTTTTACAGGACCTTCACGAAATTGGATTGTGATCAAAGGACGCCGCGATTAAACTCGCTTCACCAGCGATCCTCAGAAACCAAATGGAAAGTACGCAGTTGTAATATTTTATATCAAAAATCAATGTACGAGCACTTCAAACGGACAAATCAAAGTAAAAGAACGCAAGGATAGCTATGCCAAAAATGTGTATATACCTATTTTGCAAGGACCAAAACCAATTTAAAGTGTCGATCAATCAATTCACAGAATTTAATGCGTTCAGCTGGCCCCGAATGAAAAGAGAAACTGATTTTGATTTTTAATTTTGGCAAACATAAATCCATATATTTGGTATAGCAATACGCCCCCTCAACTAATCATCAGATGGTCTTGTTTATCTAATTAATTTTATAAATGTGAAAGTTTGAATGTTTGTTACTCAAATACGCAGAAATTTGGCACACAGATAGTTGATAACCTGGAAGAGGAGAATGTTTTCATCATTGAAGTTGCCGCAAGCCGGGTACCTCCTAGTTTATCTATATTTCAACAATCTAGTAAGAGACACAAACCAATCTGACTTAAAGTTTGTTCGTGAAAAGCGATTTAATCATTTCTAGCTAATCTCTTATATAACTATAAAAACTGCAAATTTTTGGATTTAGTTTAAAATACTTTAAACAGCAAATAGAATGTCTTTTTCTTTTGGTCATAACTTGAGTAACGTTCGTCCGAAACCTTAGGCAAATCGATAAAGATTACTGATAGCTAAATATGCCTAGAACGAACCGTCTATCTACAAAACTGTGTAAGATATTACGTTTTTTCCTAACTGCGAGGGCAGGAGGTTGCGTGAAAAAAAATTAAAATAAACTTGATCTGCCCGCAGTTATAAGAAAATACGTGTATACTATTTTGGGCGCTTGAAATAACGCCCAGTAAAAAACGCCCACGGGCGTTGTTTCACTTTCAAAAGTATAATAAATAAAATAATTTGGAATCCAAATTTTTTGAAGATTGCCTCAAATGGTATCGCACATTTTTAAGTTTGCCGTTAATTGAACCTCGGCTGATTGGACTATATGATATAGATGTCCGATCTGTGTGATGTTGGCAATTTTGAAAAGCTTGATAAATATAAAGCACAATTGCCAAGTTTCAATCACATTACTTTAAAACTGACTACGTGAGAAATTTTAATTTAAGGGCATCTATTTATTTGTTTATAACTTCAAAAATTCATAACTTTTAAACCATAAAAGTCTCCATCTGTTTGAAAACACCAAAATTTAAGTTATATTTAGGACAATAAATTGTTTATCCTTAGAAGCTATATCATGGTGGTTAACACTTAGAAAAAATTATAAATAATTTTTAGCAACAATTACTTAATATTATTAAATAATTTAAAAGTCTATAAAATTATAATTTGAGTAGATACAGTAAAATACTTTTTACCAATATCAATTTGAGACCTGTCCGATAAACCAAACCTGAGATATCGTGTTTTTAAAAACCCTTTTTTTCCATTTTTCCGTTTTTGACGATTTTTGAAATTGTTTATAAAATTAACAAAAAATTTTTGTGCAAAAACCGCAAATTACGTTATGATGGGCATGTCGAGATCTAATTTCGGATTTTTTTTTATTAAAATGAAAAATAAAAATTTTTTTAACTGTTCGGTTTATAAAAGAATGACCCATATAGGCTGTGAGCCCTCAGAATCGTTAGCTGCTTTTGCACAGTGTCCGCAGACGCGGCTTCGCGAACGGAGAAGTGGGATTACTGGAAGCAGGGCTCAGCGGGACAACACAATAGCCAAGTGGCAGTCCAAGTGGAGCCAAGGAAGAAACGGAAGATGGACCGACCGATTAATACCACGACATGGTCAGGTAGACTACTACCTATCACAAATGCTGACGGGTTATGGTTGTTTGAAGAAGACCCGAGGATGTGCAGTTAGAATTCTTTGCCTGAGCACACTGACTCATACACTCTAGCTACCTGAAATAAGCTTAGCGCTCCTTCTCTCTGTTTAAACACTTTTGCACAAGTTTAGCATACTCTGTGTACCTTTTTTTAAAACAAAAAAATATTACTCTAAATTTGTGCTGAAATGTGTGAGCTATTGAACTCACCATCTTAGAGTGCTATGCTATTTTAACAGCACAGATACGAAAGTATTTCAAATATGCTATTGCTGTGCTTTCAAAATTCTCACAGCTTCAGGTTTTGAACTTTGTACTTTTGCTTCTCATGTGAACTACGTTTCCGTCAAAGCACAGCACAGCCAAAAGCATAAATTTAATTGCCATTGCTATTATGCTGACAGTTTTTTAAACCCTGCGTTTGTTTTTTAAACGATTTTGGTCTGTTATTCGATAAGTTTGTACTTCAAACAACTTCACTTGTCGAGGGTGCAAACACCCCACGTGTTTTTCATCTAAAACGTTCTGAAATTCTACCACAAAATTTGGGATTTTTTATCGCAGCACTCAACTGGCTGTAAGCTTTCTTAATACTTAATATATGCTTACCGTAGGGATGAACAAGCTCCAGCAAAAATGACTTACAAACAGAATGCGATAGACTTTAGAAGAGGTAAATATTTCAAAATATGTGCTCATATTGTTTGCCTTAAGTGGGAACACCAAATAATTTGCGCGCAAACATTTGCCAATTAGTCTTTGTCTATAAGTAAGGTCCCACAGGCAAATAATTTGCGCCAAAATTTCAAAATTTATGCCCATTTCGTTTGCCTTAAGTGGGAACACCAAATAATTTGCACGCAAATATTTGCGAAGCAGTCTTTGCCTATATGTAAGGTCTCACAGGCAAATAATTTTAACGAATTTGCAAAAAAAAATTAAGAGCAAATATTTGCTCATGTGTGAACACCAAATTTGTTTTACGCAAACACTTACAGTTCAAGGCTAACTTTGTTTGCACAAAGTGTTCGATTTTAGTTTGCGTGTGGGAGCTTAGCTTATAGCTAAAGGAAGTTTCATGGAAGTTTCTTCTTATATCTTACCCATAGGAGTCATTGAAACATTTTTGAGAAGCCAGGGGCAAGCATACCTGAAGAGAAAAGATACGATTTAAATCAATTAAATAAATTTCCAAGCTCAAATTTTTCGTGTTTTAGTTTAGAAATTGAGTTTCTAAATTAAAGTTGCCTAAAAATACATTTCCCTGACTTTAGTGAATTCCCTTTAGTGGGGGACAATGGCAGGTGGGATACATGGAATAATACTTAGGTCGCGTTTACACGACGTATACGTGATTTTTAGCCATGTTGGGCAATCCCAGGCAAAAACACTTGGCAATCGCTGCAGAAGAACGTGCGTTGAACCTATAGCGAAGCTCATAAAAATTTTAACAAACCAAAGCCTTTTTCAAACTATCTGTTTATGGCAGCTATACTATACAGTTCCGATTGCATAAAACTTGCTTGAATTATCTGAAAGCATAGAAAACTTATATATAGGGGGGGGGGGTGAAAACAAAAAACCCTAAGACTTTTTCCAGACCTATCTTTGTATGGCAGCTATACTATATAGTTGCCCGATTTTGATAAAACTAAATATAAAAATATAAATACTTGGGGGTTCGATAACATTAAAAGTTTTTCTCACTAAAACTTTTCGACCGATCGTTCCTATGGCAGCTATATGCTATAGTCATCCGATCCGGCCGGTTCCGACATATGTGCAGCGTATTTGTACCAAAAGACTCCGTGCAAAGTTTGGTTGAGCTCGATAGCTTTAAAACTGACGGACGAGATAGCGTAGAAACAGACGGACAGACGGACGGACGGACGGACAGACGGCTCAACTCAGCTCGTCATGCTGATCAAGAATATATATACTTTATGTGGTCGGAGATGATTCCTTCTGTGCGTTACAAACATCCGGACAATTTTAATATACCCTCTCCAAGGGTATAAAAAGAAAAAGCCACAGGCATGGGGGGGGGAGAACAAGCAGGCGGATGTTTAACTAGGTTGACACTTAGCCCCAGCCTGGGGGCAGGATATGCTTTAATGATTCATACTTGAATGACATGTCGCTTGCTCTGTTCTCTCTCTCTCTCTCGCTGTCTCTCTCTGTCCGAAAGTTGTGAAATTCTATTAAAATTATAATTTGCCTGGAAATCATATACAACTGGGTGTGTGCGTGTCTGTGTGTGCGGCATTATCCTTGCTTAAGAAACTCAATTCAAAAGTTCATTTTCTACAAGACTTCATTCCGGAAATGGGCAACTGCGCAGAGCAAAAGCTGTGACGTTTAAGCACTTTTTTGGGTTCCCCCCAACCCCTTCTCCCCCGGCAATTTGAAAGCAGTGGTTGCTCATTTTAGGGTTACAGCCAGCTGTGTGCATTGCTTAAGGCTACAACTCTGTTTCACATCTGTAACGAGTAACGTTAACGTTGCTGGACTCATGGTGGAATTAATAAGGTGAAGCCGAGCGAGACAGTGCTCTTTCTGTTTGTAGGGCCAAAGGGCCAGTGCGTTGGGAGAGCTAGAAGCGAACGGCAACAACAAGCAGGCTTACATCAACTGGGCCTCAGCTGAGGATGACGGCTTCACCTTGTTAATTCCACCATGACTGGGCTGTGGTGATGCCATAGAGTCTGTGGCACAGACTAGTCCGTCCGTATGAACAAACAGATCTCAGAGATGGTAAGAGATAGAGGTTTGGCATGTATGGGACAAATGCTTCTTATACTTGCAGGCAGATCAAGTTTATTTTCAATTTTTGCCACGCAGTTTTATAGATAGATGATTCGTACCTTCGAAAGATAGGTAGTCATTGGCAATATGTATCGATTTGCCTAAGAAATGATAAAGATCGGATGAGCGTTTCTCAAGTTATAAGAAAAAAAGTGTAAAAAAGACGCCTCCCACGCACACACAAACAACACTGCATTGCATGCATCAAAGAGACAGAGAGAGAGAGAAAAAAACTTAGAGATGAGCACAGTGGCAGCGACGCATTCAGCATGTACACCGGGTACAGAGTATGTTATAGTCGGGCTTGACCGACTTTCTCACTTGTTTTAAAATGCAATTCAAAAATAAAAAGCGGCGATAACGATTTAATTATAAAAATTTGTGTTGGGTGGGGGCTCATTATTTTTGACCTGTCAGCTGCAAAATGGCTTTGCAAATATGGTGATTTCACTTGAGATTGAATAGATAATGGAAATGTTTTATTGTTGTTGTTTTTTTGCTATGGATGGTAAAGCATATAAAATTAATTATGAAATTGCAATTGCTCGATTAAAGAAGAAATTTTTAATACATAAGACCCATCGCACATGGCTCAAGTTTGGTGTTGCACACTTGTATTTGATGGCATATCTATGCTGAAACTATTAAGTTTCTGACTAATCCCTAAGAAGGCAGCAGCAACTCAGCCGATTTGTATTGGTTTATTTGTCTAATACGCTCCGATCGAATAGCTTAGTTAAAGTAGTGTAACCTAAAGTAACATAATGTAACTTAACCTTACTTAACGTTATGTAACGTAACGTAACTTAATCTATCCTTAACTAACCTTTCGCAATCTAACCCTACGTAACGTAACCTAACATAGCCGGACCTAATATAACCTTACCCAACGTAACGCAACGTAATGTGAAGTTAAGTTACATAACGTAAGGTAACCTTACGTAACCAAAAGTGATGTTGCCTAATGTAAAGTAATGTAGCTCAGTGTAATGTTACCCTACCTTGCCTAACGTAACGTAACGTAACCTAATGCAGCCTAACCTAACTTAACCTAGCTTAAAATAACCACTTACCCAACGTAACGCAACGTAATGTGAAGTTATGTTACATAACGTAAGGTAACCTTAATTAATGTTGCCTAATGTAAAGTAATGTAGCTCAGTGTAATGTTATCCTACCTTGCCCAACGTAACGTAACGTAACGTAACCTAATGTAGCCTAACCTAACTTAACCTAGCTTAATATAACCTTACCTTAACGCAACCTAACTTAAGCTTATAAAATATAGCCTAACTTAACCAATACCAACCCTACCCAATCTTACCTAGCCTAGACTAACCTAATCGTACCGTCACGTAAATTAATGTTATGTGAACGGGGGTTTGTCCAGGTTTATCCATCTTATACCCCCACATCAGTAAGGCAGGTTTTTTCAGTTGCAATTTTTATTAAAGTAATAAAATGATCGGCGAGCCGCAGGCAAACGCCGTCTTGCTTTGTCTTAAGGCAAAAAGGTTCTGTTTTCTTAATGTCAAAAATATCTTAAGCTAAGCTGCTCTGCTCGGTGGCGAAGCAGCGGTCCTATGTATTTGCTTAAATATATGTTTTGTTTTTCGGCAGCGTGAGCCACGAGCGGCGAGCATGTTCATATTCTGGCTGAAACAATTATGCTGACTTGTGCAGGTATAAGAAATATCGAATTACAATTGCACTTAAAAACTTGACTTTGTATTATTCTGCAACAAAGTTGTTACAGTGTGTACTCGCTATATGAACATACTACAGTTACCTTAATAATATAACGTAAAGTAACGTAATGTAACGTAACCTTACCTAGCCCTACAGCGCCTCTGCTCTAAGTAGCCTAGCCACTGATCGGCCTTGCCCGGCGTTTAACCATTTGGATAAAACCAAGCATAACACCTTTAGGCATGAAGAAAAGTAAAGTATTTAAATATAAGCAAGATATCCTTGCAACCGCTGCACAGTGGGGCGAAAAGACCAAAATCGCGCGATAATTCAGCGGAGCGCTTTAGCAAAAAACTGTTGATGCCATCTTTTAAGAGGATTAAAGTATTAAAAAATAGTTAAAAGTTATAAATTATTTTTTTTATTTTTTTTTTTTTTGCTTACTTCAACTTCAGCGCCTTCAACTTGCATCACAGTGTTAATAAGTCGCTGAATTTCTTTCTCGACTCTATCATTTTCTGCTAGCAAAACACTGGGAGTTTCCTCTATAAATTCAATATTTAAAGGTCTACAAAACCGTGTAGGGGCCGGGGGGTCGTTTTAACAAAAAAAAACGGGTTCTCCCCTTATTATAACTGGCACAATGGTGGTAATGAAAACCGATAAATCGCTGTTATCTGGACCATGAAACGCCTGCTTATAGGAACTGTGTCCTGAGCTTCCATCGAATCCCCACTTTGTGAAAAGACAAATCTCTTTTCTCTGGCTTAAGCTCAAGCGCGCGATCTCGCTCCTTTTTAACACCACAAGTCGCTGCGCGGTATGATTAAGAAGAGCTTGTAGACTCACTTCTGCCACTGTCTCACTAAAACGTATGCTCTCTTCTTGTGGATAGCACTCCTTTTTTGCTGATTGCACGGCATAGTAAGAGGGGAATCTCTCTGGAGCAGAATTTCGGACAACATTGTATTGAAATCGAGACAATCGAGCCTCGACCAATACAGCGCTTGTTCTTTTGACATTATATTGTCTGCACATTGCGATTTTACAACAGTCTCTCTATTGCCTACTTCGGTGGCAAAAGCTAACATACTCTGTGAATATGTGTCCCGCAAATCTTTTGTTTTTCGAAGCTTTGATCTGTTACTGCTTTCATCAAATTCGATTTCTTTGCGACCGCGCTTCAGCTCGCACACAAAAGGGACGATTCCATCTAGCCCAGGTTGATAGACACTGAGAAACCGTTCTTCCACTCTATGTAAACGCGTCCACCGCTTGAGATCAATTAAATTATCATCAGCAGATTTTGTACGCTGCTTCAGCTCTTCCTCCAGGTGTACGAACTTGTCTCCCATCAATGTACATTCCGAGCTTTGCATGATGCCAAATAGTTCTCGTCGACTATAGCAAATCGTTTTTGAATCTGTTCCTATAATAAGTCAATTCTTGTAACCTTTGTTGTGGCATTATACACACACATAGGGGTCATTCTTTTATAAACCGAACAGTTAAAAAAATTTTTATTTTTCATTTTAATAAAAAAAAAATCCGAAATTAGATCTCGACATGCCCATCATAACGTAATTTGCGGTTTTGCACAAAATTTTTTTGGTAATTTTATAAACAATTTCAAAAATCGTCAAAAACGGAAAAAACGGAAAAAAAAGGGTTTTTAAAAACGTGATATCTCACCTTTGGTTTATCGGACAGGTATCAAATTGATACTGGTGAAAAGTATTTTACTGTAGCTACTCAAATAATAGTTTTATAGATTTTTAAATTATTTAATAATATTAAGTAATTGTTGCTAAAAATTATTTATAATTTTTTTTCTCAGTGTTAACCACCATGATATAGCTTCTAAGCATAAACAATTTATTGTCCTAAACGTAACTTAAATTTTGGTGTTTTCAAAAAAGATGGAGACTTTTATAGTTTAAAAGTTAAGAATTTTTGAAGTTATAAACAAATAAAAAGTTGCCCTTAAAAATGCGTTGCCACTCAGTCATTTTCAAAGCTCTACGACTGAAACTTGGCAAGTGTGCTTTATATATATCAAGCTTTTCAAAAATGTCAACATCACACAGATCGGACGTCTATTTCATATAGCTGCCATACGAATGCTATGATTAATTGCATTTTGTTGTGGATTAGGGTGACCAGAGTTTTGAAAGTATATTATACAATTCAATGTAATCAACACAAATCAATAGAGATTAATTACAACAACTTGGAATAGCAATTGGTATGTCCGTACAACGATCGCTGTTTCGAAGATAACCACATCTTCTCATCAGCGGACTCTTGTATTGCATATTCACATTCAAACGACCACTTAGACTCAGGTTTGATTGTGATGTCAGCGAATAACGTTTTGGGGATTCCAATTTATCCAAATCACACCCTGAACTTCTGCAATGGTTTTTATGAACGTGTTGCTTTTGCTTACCAATTTGATGTAATTAATTTCTTTTTTGCTTATGAGCTCTGCAAGGTGGCTGGGTCATAGTAGCCCTTAAATAGCATAGATTGAATTTTAACTATGCCTCCTACGACGAACAGTAAAACAATCAAACTTAATCAATTTGCATGAACTTAAAACCTTCCATTTTTTACTTAAATGCCAATTACTTCTATAATCTTGGTCGGATTTGAATGAGTTATGTGGCGTTGTATTTTTAATAGAGAAATCTTTAGTGACCAGCAATAAAATAAATTTTATACAATTTTTTTCGTGGTGAAAATCGCACTTAAAATCTAGCTTTTTTTAAAAATTCATTAATTTAATGCAATGTTGCCGATAAAAGCCTTTATAACGCCGAAGTCAAGCACCGGATTCAGAAGTGGTGTACGAATGAATGATAGGGCATTGAATTACCTTCCAAGAAAGCATTACCATTTTATAATGAATGAATCGATACTGAAGATATACACATTTTTCTAAAGGTACTTTTTTCAGAATCAAAAATCTAGCTTTTCCGCGATTTCTCGAAAACGGCCCCACTAAAAAAATCGTGATATGGATTTTTGGACTCAGCGGAGGGACTTACATAAGAAATTGCTACCAAACGTTCGGGATCGCAAAATTTTTATTATTTTGTAAACTAGTGTAATCGCTGAAGTGAGACACGTTAACATTAAAAACAAAAAAGTTTTTCTTATTAAAACCCACTTTTCGACCGATAGTTCCTATGGCAGCTATAAGATATTGTCATCCGATCCGGTCAGTTCCGACTTATTAGCAGTGTGCAGTAAAAAAAAATCTTTTTTCCAGTTTTATCTCCTTAATTTTTTAATTTAGGGTTTTTTTCCTTTTGAAAAAAAGGGGGGGGGGAAAGGGGCGGACAGACGGACGGAAACACGGACGGACAGACAAACGGGACACACACGGAGGAAACACAGACAGACAAAGACGGACAGACAGACGGACAGACAGACGGACGGACAAAGCTCAATCGACTCAGCTCGTCGTCCTGATCAAGAATATATATAGTTTATAGGGTCGGAAATGAATATTTCTATGCGGTGCAAACTTCTGGGCAAAATTATAATACCCTTTGCAATGGTATAAAAATTAAAAATTAAAATTAAACTCAAATAACTGTTTAACCAAGCGCCCAATAACAAATATTTTTATTTAAAAGAGAAAATCTGAGATATAAACGCGAAATAAGTATCTTTGGCATTACACTTTATAGGATCAGTAATGCTTCCTTCAGGCTGTTACATACATTTCCACAACTTCATGATCCTCTTTCACCCATTTTTAATTGGACAGGGTATAAAGAGGTAGGGTAAAAAGGTCTTGCATTTGTAATCAAATGTTACACCTAATCGATGTCCTAGAATAATGATTTAATTTCAGTCTAAATTACTCCAGCCTTTATTCTAAATTCTCTTTGAAGTTCACCTTATAGCGCAATTTAAACCAACCGAAGGGTGTGTATAAAAACCCTCTGAATCGCACACCTCGCAATCAGTATTCAGTCGACAGTACAAGCAAAATGGAGGCGAACAGTGTCCAACATTTCCGCATTAATTGGCTTGGCTGGCGTTTACTGGGTGCCTGGGAATTGAGTGCCAAAAACTACTGGAACAGATATCTAGTGCTACACATTTTTGTGGGATTTAGTTTCGCATTGACGCTATTGCTGTCCACATTCAGTTTTGATACACCGGTGGAGAATATGACCAACTTTTTTCATTTTGGTGACTTCGGTGGCCACTTCGCTGAAATTCTATTTCTATATCTTAAAGTTGGGCAGGCTTAAGCACATAGAGAGGATTCTAAATGAATTGGATGATCGTGTGGTGGGAGTAGAGCAACGTTTGTGCTTTCAGCAAGTGCAAAAGAGGTTCCGCTTCGTTTCGAATGTATTCATTTGCATTTTTAGCGCTATTCTAATGAACTCGGAGGTCAGCTTTCTGTTCCGCAGTGAAAGGAGCTTGCCATTTCCGGCCTGGTTTCCCCTGGACTGGTCCGATTCGCTGACAAATTATTCGTTAGCTTTGGTGCATCAGGTAGTTTGTATATTTATGCAGATATTTGAAAACTTTTTGGATGATATATTTCCACCCTTGGCGCTGTGCCTGATTACGGGACAATGCGAGCTGTTGCATGTACGCATATCGAGCATTGGATATGTTGAAAAAAATCAGAGGGACAATGAGCGAGAGCTGATTAAGTGCATCAATGATCAACAAAAGTTGTATAGGTAGGTGTACTGGCTGAGAGCTGTTCTAGTTATATTTCCGTATTCTTTTCAGACTGTTAGATCTCACCACCGAGATGATCTCTTGGCCCATGCTGGTGCAGTTTATTGTCATTGCCATTGATGTGGCTGCTGCCATGTATTCATTGATCTTCTATGTGGACACAATCCAGGACCGACTCTATCATATCAGTTTCCTGTTTGCACTCGGCTTGCAAGTGTATCCCACTTGTTATTTTGGCTCTTTGGTTGAAGAACAATTTGCACGTTTGCACTATTCAGTGTTCTGTAGCAATTGGGTGGATCAAAGTCCCAGCTATTGGAGAAATGTGTTGATCTTTGCCGAACGGAGTAAGAGGAAGACACAATTGCTGGCCGGTAATCTAGTGCCCATACATTTGACCACCTTTCTGGCTACTTGTAAGACGGCCTATTCGTTTTTCACTGTCATTGGGAAACTCGCAATAAGTAACACACAAAATTATATACAACAATTATGTTAGATGCTGTCTAGACTGTGCGCTAATTACCCATCAGTCAGGACAAGCTGTTTTCTTTTCAATAGAGAATGATGCAAACGAAGAAATTTTAAAACATAATCCAGAACAATATAAAATATAGAAGTTCATATTAAAGTTGTCCAAACGGAGAGCTGTTTGGAGGCTGAACTGCATTTGGCTTCACATTACCCGGTGACATAGACCCAATTCGTTCTATTCCATTCTTGTTCACAATTAACACTTCGAAACTCCTTAGATTGACCCCTAAACGTTTCTGTATGTCAGCTATGCACATTTTAAATATATCATAACCTTGTGCTTGATCCAAATCTGGTTTCCAAAGTGACTGCAATATACCACTACAAAGCAAATGGCCCACACCAAACCCACCAAAGTTTACTGATGATGATTTCCCGGCTTGAGTGATACTATGCAATGTGGGACCTTCAGCAGGATCATAACCAGCAAGTAGCATAGACAGCTGGACGCTGGTGTTATTTTGCTTAAAGCTGGCCATATTTGATCGAATAAAATGGACTGTCGACAGTGGACTTAGATGATAACCATTTGCAATTTTGTACAGATGCAGTTTTCTGGCAACAAAATCAGTAAACTGAGTGGAGTAACCAATATCACCTATCGTGGCCAGCAAAGAGAAGTCCGAGAGGCGTCGGATTTTCGAATTATCTTTATTATGGTGAGAGATAAAAGATTCAGAGTGATATTTATGTGGGCTCAGTTTCAACTTACCATCGCTTATGATAAAAACAGACCTGAATAGCGTGGTATCTGAGGCTAGCATAACGAAGTCCTTACCCTTTAGACCAAAAATGGTTTCCGTACACATTTTGGTTTGTTTTCGAATTTAAATCTCAACTTTATATGAATATATATTTCTCAACTGGCTGTGTTATTTCGTTATTATGGGTAGAATGACAGAAAGTTCAAAGATTGACGATTGAAATGTAATGATAATCTTAATTCGGAATTTTCTTTTCGGTTACAAATTTTAATTCTATCTATAATAACACTTTCAGCGTCACTTCCCACGGCCTTTAATTTTCCTGATTTTGCGTTCGAGTCTCTTCCTTTCGCCCCAAACATTCAACATTCGGGATACTTAAAAAGCACTCACTTTTGTTTCATTGAAAATAATTTTCAGCCATTTCCGCTCTTGAACACGCTCGACGCTGCATTTTACTGTCTGTGAGCACCCCACGTGCACGCTCTATTGTCTGAAATTTTAATGTGATGAAAATTTGCGCAATTCTGAATAATTATCTCCATCTATTTTTGCTTTTTTTGAAATGGAAATATTTCCGACTTTAAAAACATATTTTCGAGGACTCTTGAAATATGGTGATGTCGTCCGCCCCTCTTGCGCCTACCCAAGCTTCCTGAATGTATTTATGCAGCAATTAAAATAAAGCAAATGACAAGCCAAGCGAGTCAAAAAAACAAAAATGTGGCACTCACACCTTATATTGAGTAAAGCATTTTGGTGTATGTCAATTGAAGAATATTTATGAAAACTTTGAGAAACCGAACTGTTTAAGCTATGAAAAAGTAAATTTCTTTCACAAAATTCTTTAAATTTTCCTTTATGTTACAGCTTTGAATCTAGTTTAACCGATCTGAAATCACTTTTTAGAACGATATTTTAACGAACGACATCCGACCCTTAAGTTTATATTTCTGATGCCTCTCCGCGTACTATCCTGTGAGAAGGTTGTGTTTGAAAAACTTTTTTGTATGGTTCTTTTTTTCCCCCCATATTTTATTTTGGAATTCTCTAATCTTTATTTGGAACTGTTTTATTCCCCCCACCGAATTGAAGGCTACTAAGCTTTCTGTTTTAACATACAATTGTCATCCAATTGAAAGGGGAATTAAAACGAAGCAATAATTTGTTTAAGCTGAGTAAAATTTCACTTCAAAATATTTACAAATGTTTGAGGTAAGAAAATTCGCTTTAATAATTCTATTTAATTATTCCAACTTTATGAAGAATAATAATATTAACCAACAATTGAGCGGCTTCTCGTCATTACTTTGGCGTCGGCGTTGCCACTTTACTCAGCTCAAACTGGCAGAAATCGATTTACAAATTGCACAATAATTATGCAAAAGATCAACGCAAAAATTATTGCTAGCAGTTAGCTAATCTAATCTCTGTTTTAACACAAAAATCGGTATTGTATACACTTTAAAACCAAATTTTAAAATGTTAAAAGATGGCACCACTGAAATACGTGCCAGTGAATGACAAATTTAACTAGCGATTTATTAAAATGCTAACTTAATAAACTTAAAATGTTAAATGTTTAATTTTTTTGAAGTAGATTATTCACAAATTTACAGGGTTTGTCCGGACTGATTTTTTTAAGACTTTTTATGTGTGTATTAGAGTCGCTGCCGCGGTGGACAGAACAGTTTTACTTTGTATCGCTTGGACATCGTGGTTTTACAAAAGGCTGCAAGCCTCTAAAATTTTGCAAAAGGTTTGGTCCGGGGGCTCGAACCCGTTGTAAAGCCTAAGGTTCGGTTCACGGACCGGTTTTAATAATGCAATTGTAATTATTAAATTCATTAGCTGACATTTACAATATTTCAGAACTGCTTAGTTTAAATTAATGAGCATTATATCTTCTAGGAGCTGTTCATCTATACTAGCTCATAAAGATCAAGCGTAAGTGTTGAAAAGGCCCGCTTAACTGATCAGGTATCAGTTGCTGGAACAGCAAGTATAGTCAGGGTTCTTAAGTCCTTTTTTTACCTTTCCAAAGTTGTAAAACATTTGTCGATGTATGTTCTGTTGGATAATTTTCGAAGGAATCTATAACAACATTTACAGATTTGACGTTTAATATTTGATTATTGTCTCATAAACCTCACAACAAACTGTAGGTAATTATAGAATCCTCTAGGAATTTTATTGAGGTAACTTGGTTATCGTACAAATCAAGAAATGCTCTTGATACACATGAGCAACCTTCATAATTGCATTCCTTTACTGCTCTGCAGTTATTATTAAAAAATTCTCCTGCTGGAACCTTATTCGCTCCAATATCGACGGTGATGGTATAATTCTGAACTAAAACAATGAAGATTACAAGAAATTTCTATATTTTAATTATATATATTTATCAGGGCTGCAAACCGGTTCGAAGTTGAACTGCTCCGGAGTCGGAGACTTTTTGGGAAGTCCGGAACCGAACATGAACCGGAGCAGAACAATTTTTTCTTTCCGAACCCGAACCTGAACCGGAGCAAAAGAGAGTTGAAAAGGGGTGGTTCGGTTCAAAAGTTAAAATGTTCCGTTATATTATATTCAAGCTGCTGTAAATGGGAAGTTTGCCATTTCCCACAATTTTTGAGGTTAGGAATAAAAACAGACTAATAAGTATAAACTTAAAGAATGGCAAATAAAAGAGTTAATGATTCCTCACCATGTATATCTTCTGATAATACACTTTGTTGAATAACTAATCAAGCAATCACTTTTAGTCTATCTTTGTTTAAATAAACCGCTTAGTTCCTGCAGCACTATCAGATATAGTCATCCGATTTTGACAAAAACTTCCAAATCTGTGTAAAAGCGTATAATATTAATAATCGCTGAAGAGAGACACGTTAACATTAAAAACAAAAAAATTTTTCTCATTAAAACCCACTTTTCGACCGATAGTTCCTATGGCAGCTATAAGATATAGTCATCCGATTTTGACAAAAACTTCCAAATCTGTGTAAAAGCGTATAATATTAATAATCGCTGAAGAGAGACACGTTAACATTAAAAACAAAAATAATTTTCTCATTAAAACCCACTTTTCGACCGATAGTTCCTATGGCAGCTATAAGATATAGTCATCCGATTTTGACAAAAACTTCCAAATCTGTGTAAAAGCGTATAATATTAATAATCGCTGAAGAGAGACACGTTAACATTAAAAACAAAACAAAATTTCTCATTAAAACCCACTTTTCGACCGATAGTTCCTATGGCAGCTATAAGATATAGTCATCCGATTTTGACAAAAACTTCCAAATCTGTGTAAAAGCGTATAATATTAATAATCGCTGAAGAGAGACACGTTAACATTAAAAACAAAAAAAATTTTTCTCATTAAAACCCACTTTTCGACCGATAGTTCCTATGGCAGCTATAAGATATAGTCATCCGATTTTGACAAAAACTTCCAAATCTGTGTAAAAGCGTATAATATTAATAATCGCTGAAGAGAGACACGTTAACATTAAAAACAAAAAAAGTTTTTCTCATTAAAACCCACTTTTCGACCGATAGTTCCTATGGCAGCTATAAGATATAGTCATCCGATTTTGACAAAAACTTCCAAATCTGTGTAAAAGCGTATAATATTAATAATCGCTGAAGAGAGACACGTTAACATTAAAAACAAAAAAAATTTTTCTCATTAAAACCCACTTTTCGACCGATAGTTTCTATGGCAGCTATAAGATATAGTCATCCGATTTTGACAAAAACTTCCAAATCTGTGTAAAAGCGTATAATATTAATAATCGCTGAAGAGAGACACGTTAACATTAAAAACAAAAAAAAATTTCTCATTAAAACCCACTTTTCGACCGATAGTTTCTATGGCAGCTATAAGATATAGTCATCCGATTTTGACAAAAACTTCCAAATCTGTGTAAAAGCGTATAATATTAATAATCGCTGAAGAGAGACACGTTAACATTAAAAACAAAAAAATTTTTCTCATTAAAACCCACTTTTCGACCGATAGTTCCTATGGCAGCTATAAGATATAGTCATCCGATTTTGACAAAAACTTCCAAATCTGTGTAAAAGCGTATAATATTAATAATCGCTGAAGAGAGACACGTTAACATTAAAAACAAAAATAAATTTCTCATTAAAACCCACTTTTCGACCGATAGTTCCTATGGCAGCTATAAGATATAGTCATCCGATTTTGACAAAAACTTCCAAATCTGTGTAGAAGCGTATAATATTAATAATCGCTGAAGTGAGACACGTTAACATTAAAAACAAAAAAAAATTTCTCATTAAAACCCACTTTTCGACCGATAGTTCCTATGGCAGCTATAAGATATAGTCATCCGATTTTGACAAAAACTTCCAAATCTGTGTAAAAGCGTATAATATTAATAATCGCTGAAGAGAGACACGTTAACATTAAAAACAAAAATTTTTTCTCATTAAAACCCACTTTTCGACCGATAGTTCCTATGGCAGCTATAAGATATAGTCATCCGATTTTGACAAAAACTTCCAAATCTGTGTAGAAGCGTATAATATTAATAATCGCTGAAGTGAGACACGTTAACATTAAAAACAAAAATAAATTTCTCATTAAAACCCACTTTTCGACCGATTGTTTCTATGGCAGCTATAAGATATAGTCATCCGATTTTGACAAAAACTTCCAAATCTGTGTAGAAGCGTATAATATTAATAATCGCTGAAGTGAGACACGTTAACATTAAAAACAAAAAAGTTTTTCTCACAAAGACCCACTTTTTGACCGATAGTTCCTATGGCAGCTATAAGATATAGTCATCCGATCCGGTCGGTTCCGACATATTAGCAGTGTGCAGTAAAATGAAGACTCTGTGCAAAGTTTCAGCTCGATAGCTTTAAAACTGAGTGACTAGTTTGCGTAAAAACAGACAGACAGACAGACAGACAGACGGACAGACAGACGGACAAAGCTCAATCGACTCAGCTCGTCACCCTGATCAAGAATATATATAGTTTATAGGGTCGGAAATGAATATTTCTATGCGTTGCAAACTTCTGGGCAAAATTATAATACCCTTTGCAAGGGTATAATAAAAGATTGCTGGAAGACACACTTAAGATTAACTTATAACAAGTGTGTTAACTGGGGCGATAGAATTTTCTCCGCTAATACTGAAGGGCCGAAATGGGTGCACACACATACACAAAGACTACTTCTGTCAATTTGGCGTTGTCTGTTGTCAGTTTCTGCACTTATGCTGTCTTTGAAATTCCCAACTAATCATTGCAATGGGCTCTGCCGACATGCAGAAGATAGGCAAAGCCTGCTTATAATAAAACCGGGAGGTTCTTGAAACAGTTGTACAGTCGATCAAACGACAGAAACCTACAGTGTTATTCGATCCTCTTGATGACAAAAATATACGGTCGAATTCTTTAATAGTTTCTTAGAAATCACAACACTTACCTATTCCGATCAATCGGATTCGAAAACGGGAACAGGTACAGGATATGAATCTCATTGCGGACTCAGAATTGAGTGGCAGTGTACATTTTATCTCTAATACTCATTGCTCCATGATTTATTGACCTGGAGCCTGATAAAACTTCCGATGATCCAAGCTCGAATATAATATGAATAAATTGTTTAAAAGCCGGTTTCTCATCTTATGTGATGAGTAATAGCGGAGATTGAGAGTTTATCTAACACATACAAGCTATCTGGAAGAAGAGATCGGCACTAAGTTCGTTTAATTTACTTACATGTTTTCTCAATTAGCGAAGAACTTAATTATTCCTGAACCCCGTTCTAACCCGAACCTAGGTTCACCGACCTTCTGAACCTGCTCCGTGAACCCGAAACCAACAAATTTCAAGGGTTCGAACCCCGGAGTGAACACCTGTCGATTTTTAGGAGGTGTGCAGCCCTGTTATTTATGTTTGTTAATTCGGTGATTTGGTAAACCGAACCTAATTTGGAACCGAAACGAAAAAGAGGTCCGGTTCGTGTTCAGGTTCGAGGAGTCAAAAATATTAGTGGTTCGGTTCATGGTCCGTATCGTCGGACCCAAAAAACCCGAACTATGTGGTGTAGTTGGTTCTCTTCACACCACTTGACAAGTTTCTCATCTGCCATTTCACTCTATATTACAAATATGATCCGACTTAGACATTTTAAGAATGACTGCCACAGGCTTACGACAGGACGAAAAAGATGAGAGATTCAATGAGAATAAATCGACAATTGCTCTCAGTTTGTTCGCTCTCTATCTCTTTTACTTGACTGTTGAGTCCGGCATAAAGTAAGCCCAATTCGGATTGACGTAGGCTCACTCGTACTTAAAATATAATTGCCGCAGCCGGGATCAAATCATTCTCTTTAGGCTTAAAATGTGCACGGCATTTTTTTCGGCGTCAAGCTGTTCGCAGAAATAGTTCGATGTTGTGGAAAAACAACTTTTGTTTTTTGCATCACGATAGTGCGCCATCTCATTGGTTATTCGTGAGCATCAACAAATACAGGTCTAAAACCTGCTTATTCAAATGATTTGGTTCCACGTAACTTTTGGCTATTTAGCTAATTCAAGAGATAGCCTCCAAGGAAATCGTTTTGACTCGATTAAGATGAGAAACTAATGGCAAAAGCCCAGACGCAAAAGCTCTGAAGATTTTTTTTATATTTTTTTTTTTTTTTTAATTAATTTTTTTAGCTTCTTTCTTTTGTTTTTTTTTTTTTGGGGGGTTCTTTTATAGGAACTTTTAAAAAAATGAATAAATTTTTTAAAAAATTAATAAATTTTATTTTTTTTTTTTTTTTTTTTTTTTGCTCTGTTTTATAATTTTTTTTTTTATTTTTTGGTTTTTGTTTTTCAAAAATAAAAAATATAAACCATATCCTTATTACTTTATTTTTAATTTTTTTTTTTTTTTTTTTTTTTGGGTATGGCATCAAGTTTCAGTAACAAATAACAAAGTAAATTGTAAGTTTATCGGCCACATAGCAGCCAGCTGAAAGAATAGAAGTCAGCCGTTACTCTCTTGCTGTAATCACCATAAATACTTAAGATACTGAAATATCAAAAAACTATATAAAAAACTAATGTGTGCTAAGAGTTTGGGTTGGACCACCCTTATTGAACTCAGAGTGTCTAAGTAATATTATATAGCTAATGAAAATTATTTCACAATTTCAGTTACCCTTAGAAAAACTTCAATTAAATTTTAATTTTTAAATTCAATGCTTCAAAAATTTTCATGTTTTGTTGGTGGGGGTCAACAGATGACTATGTGCTCTAAAGATGGTGCAACATGTCGGCATTTACAATGGCCACCCAAAGTCTGATTCAATTTGAGTGCAGGGATAAGGAGGATCATTTGAAAAGGATATTAATGTTCTTCAATGTCGATATTTCAAAGCTAGTGCGTGATGATAGTCGATATCATTTTGAGGGCAAAAGTGAGTAAAATTGTATTATCCTTTGCGATAAATCGATAAACAAATGTGTTGCTAGATCGCAATCCTGGTGGTGGAGTGAACAAGTCTGTAAAAGAAAGCTCAATGTCAATTGCTGAACCAAATAGATTTTATGCCAATTGCAGACACAACACAAATTACAGCAATATCCAGCATTGTCAGGAGCAAAAGAGACATACGTACGATTATAGCAACAGCCGTAGACACTTTCATCAACGTCAGAATCGCTTCGAATCACCACCTAATTACCATTATGATGCAGATCTTCCTTATAGAAGACCTTCTGAACCTGAGCCCAAAGAGCCAGAGTTGGCTTTGGAACCCACATATCCTAATACCAATTTGGATTGGCATTACACACCAACTGAGATTACGCGCTTTGAAACTGGAGATCCCCGATATGCAGCTGATTATGATTATTATGAGAAAATGGCTAGGCGACGTGGACAAAGACCACTCCCTGTTACTGATTACTATGCCTATGGGGGTTGACTTCCAGCTGTTTCCCCAACTCCCATTTATCGTTATGGGGCTTACCGCACAGTACCAACATATGCTAGATGGCCACCAAGGGAAGTAGAGTATAGACAAGCCTCGGGTTCGATTGCTTCCGAATATTCACCACCTGCATATAGGCACAACAGTTATTATGCTCCTGAAATGCCACAGACCACGGTTGCTCATCCATATTATAGGGATTGTGGCAGAAGAACCGCTACGTCTAGTCACCAGGAATATGATTATAATCAAGTACCACTACCTTACCCTAAAGAATACGACTATTATGAGAAGAGACGTCAGGCGAATATTTCTGCAGTTCCTACAATAAAAGACTATAAATTGCACGAAGATCGCGAATCTAATACAAGTCCAACTGCATATAAGTGTAAAGAATATGAAGTGCCTAGTAATACTCAAGATTCTTACGACTATAGAAGAAAAAGGTCTAAGCCATCTTCATTGGAACATGAAGGATCTAATATACCACGAAAGTTTTACGACGATAGAGTAAAAGATCTACTGAATATGAAGGTTGCAATTTCAAAGATTATAAAATAAATAAATCTAGGTCGCCTATCTTGGAGTATGAATGGTCAAGCACTCCCCGTAAGTCCCACGATTATAAAATGAAAAGTCCTAGGTCAAATAACTTGAAATATGAAGGGTCCCTAACGACATATGATAATGGTATAAAAGGGCCTACGTCAGCTACCTTAGAACGCAAAGGGTGTTATGATTATAAGGATAAACAATCTACGTCGCCTAGGTCAGAACATTATAATAACATTGATAGAAAGTCTACGAAAACACGAAATTCTGAAGCCTATAAGACTCCTCCAAAACTCTACCCTAAAGGATACGATTTATATGACAAAACTACAAAGGCCCCAAAAAAACAGCTTTTTTATAATGAAGAATGTTGTGAATCAAAACCTTCTTCTAAAAGCATACCTCTTCAGTACCTACTTCCAGGGAACCTTTCAGAAAGAAAACATCTTTTGATTTTATGGATGATCTTGATATACCACATAAAGTCTTGAAACGACCCAAGACCACGCTTCATCACAGATCCCACATCGACAGGGAAAGTTGTCCGTGTGTGCGTTTTTCGGGTATGGAGGTACCTTATAAGTTGTGCTCAGTTGACGAAGAATCGTTACGATACTGCAAAACGAAGTCAAGTTGTGTACTAGGGTTGTCAATATTTTATCGATATATCGATTTTTCGATGTTTCTGTTGGGCGATAAGGAGTATACCGATATGATATTTTGTATGCCGATATTGGCGATTATCGATATTTATATAAACGATATATCAGAAAGTTACTATGGTAATAGGTGCAAATTATATGGCTAGCTTGATAAAACATCTGGTAATACAACTTTAAATCGCATTTAAGAATTAATCATACATGTGTCGATGCAGCAATACTCTGCAATATTAGGCGTTAGTGCTAAAATATATTGAAGATATCGTCACGAACCCAAAAGGTTATTGGAGAGCTAGTGCGGATGAATTCTTCATGCTGTCTGAAAGTGCATTTCGATACTTTACTCTATTGGCCTCAGCTTCGGCAATCGTTCAACTTGTTTATGTTCAACTTGGCGAAATGTCTTCGGCCCCTGTGGGCATTAGGTCACAATCGCTGATATACAGACACACGCAGCAGAATAACTGAAGAAATTAAGCAACGGGTTTCTTTTAAATTCTTCACTTGATATTTTTTTCTAAGCAATAAGTCTTTAAAGCTTACATTAAAATAAGGTACAAATTTAGTTCATCGCAATACTTCACATGAAACGAGAAAGGCAAAGCTAACTTCGTCTGTACCGAAGTTTTGATACACTTGAAATATTGTAGCTTGTCTCAACGGTTAGCGACTTCGACCAAACTTCGCAAATCAGTTTAAAAACATTACATTTTACCCATGACCGTGTTTGAGAGCAGTAATATTGAAAACAAAACAGTTTTTCTTACTAAAACCCATTTTCCGAACGAACATTTGTATGGCAGCTACAAGAAGTAGTCATCCGATCCGGTCGGTTCCGACATAATAGCAGCGTGCAGTAAAAAGAAGACTCTGTGCAAAGTTTCAGCTCGATAGCTCTAAAACTGAGGGACTAGTTCGCGTAGAAACAGACAGACGGACAGACGAACGGACGTACAGACGGACGGACAAAGCTTAATCGACTCAGCTCGTCATGCTGATCAAGAAATATATATACTTTATGTGGTCGGAGATGATTCCTTCTATGCGTTGCAAACTTCTGGGCAAAATTATAATACACTTTTCAAGTGTATAAAAAAACAAGTTTGAACTGCTTTAAAATCAGAACAATTTTGAACAGAAGCCTCACTCATACGAAGTAGTGTGCCTAACTAAACTTGTATCTCTTTTGAGTACACGCTTTTATGGTTGAAGGCTTTTACTCAGATGAGATAAAAATTTAGTTCGGCACAGTGCTTCATACAAATAAGATGCCTTTTCAAACGTATTCAGATTTCAAAGCTTTACAAAATTGTTTCTATTCATGTGAAATATCGTACCAAACTGAAAATGTGTTTCATCTGAGTATACCCCTTTCAAGAAAAAAAAAAACTCTCACTATTAATGTACTTTGAAATAATGTACAGTGAGTTTGAGGAAACTATATGGTTTTATGGTTAAGACGTTCCTTAAAAGCTTTTCAGTTTTCTTAAGATTTTGAAAATAACGATAATATCGATATATCGATGTTTTTTGGAAGCGATATATTAAATATCGATATTAAAAATTTAGATTTTTGATATTGTCGATATTGATATTTTGAGAAATATCAACAGAAAGAAAAATATCAGCACACCCGCAAACAAGTACCTACGGATGAGGAAAACTATGGGGAGGGAATATGCTATGTTTAATGCGACAAGTAACAGTCCAGCTTATCGCACGAAGGATAATAACGTTGACACGAGCACCAATTGTAAAAGCCAAAGTGAATATTGCAGACTCCAAGAAGACCAAAATGAAATGTGCCGTAGAGTATCCAGCGGAAGCTGTAATAGTTATCAACTTGAGACAGATAGTACAGAACGTGGCAAAGATCAAATCAATGTATGCCTCACCATACGCACAACGGATGTAAATTTGACGCGACCTCCCAAAATTATTTCCAGAGCAAGTAAAATTAGTAGTAGTGCGAATTGTTATGGATATGTTCCGGATTAAAACACCAAAACTCCACCAACTAATTAAAATATTTTATATTAAAAAGTTAATAAAAGAAAAACGCACCCCAATCATCTTCCGGTAAAAAAAACCCCCCCCCCCTTTTAAAAAATGAGGTTTGTATAACCCTTTAAATTTCTTATCCAGATAATTTTTTTATTAACCGCGTGTTGTTTTTTTTGTTTTTAGGGCGGGTTTTCAAAATCAACGGCCCCACCATTTCGGAAAAAATTTTTTTTAAAAATAAGGGGTGAAAAACCTTTTTCTCAACCCCAACCCACCCCCCAATAAAGATTATTGTTTTGTACCAATTGGGAGTGGGTTTAATGTTGTTGCAATCAATCCCATCCCAAACCCATTCGGGATAATGGCGACAACATTAATAGATGTTGTCTCACTGAGAAAAGCCCCAGAACAGCGGCTTCAAGGGTGCACTTTGGCAATACCGTCAGTTCGCGGCCCTCAAATAGAAACCCCTGCTTGGTTGGGAGTATAGGTTCTCGAAGCAACGAAAGTTTGGGCTCAAATAGTTCACGAAAAAGAGCTTCCATGGACGTGCGAAGAAGTTCACATTCTTTGCAGACTAAAAGGTGCGGCCGTCATTCGAGGAAGAGTATTTGCTCTAATTGTAATGGTTCCCAAAGAAAATTCAGCCACCCACCCAGCATTTGCTCTAACAATTCACAAAAAACTATGTGCTGCAGCGGCCGTTGTTCTTCCAGAATCTCCACCCCACAGCCCAGTAGTAGTAGTAGTAGTGCGATTTTATTCAATAAATTAACATAATTAGGTTTAAATATATCGTGAAAAAATTATACAAATATGGGAATAAAATCGAGGAAAATAACTAGCTTTGGCAGTGTGCCGTCAGCTTTTGTATTTAGAACATTTAATAATGCGAAAAAGGGCCCTTTTTTTTTTTTTTTTTAAACATTATCTTAACTAAAAATCTTCCGTGTGTATTCGCCGTCTGTATGTTGACGCATCTTTAATATAATGGTGTAGGCTGTTCCAGTTTTCACCATTCAGAATGATGACAACCTGTTGCGTTGAGAGCTGTGCCTGATGCCAGTATAGTTTTCTTATTTCGCTTAGAATCGGGCATACTCCTATGAAATGGCAAGTGTCCTCCTTCACATTAAGGTTGCACAATGTGCAATTGGCTTCCGTGCCCCTGGAGTAACGTCTGTTATTCAGATCTAGCATTTCGCATCTTGCTCTGAATATTGCGGAAATTTGGTTTTGGCTGTGCTTGTTGTTGAAATAGTTTCTTTCTCCCAAGGAATAGTTAAGTTGCCTGTAGATTATTCTGTGTTCGCTCGCTCTTGCCTGTCGAATATGTTTTACCATAAAGCTGTTGCTGACTTTCTCCACAATTTGTGAGTGTGCCTCTTCCCACGAATCAGAGTTGCTGATGCAGATTCCAACACCGTGTTCCTCTGCAAGCCTGCTCCAGGCTTCAAAACACTGGGCTCTTTTTGACTGTAAGTCCTTGGCAATGGTTTTTACCAAACGGGTATCTGGCAAAGAAATTATCTTCCTCATATATGCAAAGTGTGCGTTTAATGTTTGGCAGTAGAGAGGAGAGAGGCCAGTTTCGACAAATAAGGCGTAATTTGGCGTATTTCGGGGCAACCTGTACATCTTTTTTAAATAAAAACGTAGTAGCTTCTCAACATCATCATATTCCTTGAACCCCCACACCTGGGATGCGTACATTAGGATTGAACTGGAGGTAGCCTGGAACATCCTGTATTTAATGCTATGCAGCACATTTGCGTTGCTAAGTAAGGTTTTCCAGGTGCTGTTGAGGGCTCTGATGGCATCGCGATACTTCTGTTGCAAATGGTTGCTGAGAGACATATTTGAAGATATCGTTACCCCCAGGTACTTAAAGAATTTAACTCTCTCGATTTCCGATCCGTTAATGTGCCACTTTTGATTGCTCCTGATCCTTCCTCTGTTGTTCCGTATGGGTAGAACTTTGGTTTTTTCAACATTGATTGTGAGACCCCAAATACAGCAGTAGTTGTAAACGTCATCTAGCATTACCTGCAGCATCTCCGGTGAATCTGCCATCAGAACCAAGTCATCCGCGTACATGAGAACTTTTATGAGTGTTCCTCCTACCGAAACTCCACCTCTTATCCAGTGAACTATGTCATCGATGTAAAGTGCGAATAACAGTGGACTTAGCAGACAACCCTGTTTTACGCCAGTGTTATTTCCAAACCAGTTGGACACCTCTGATCCATCCCAAACCGCTGCCTCCGCTCCATCGTATAAGTTTTGCAGCACTTTTATAAATTTGTATGACACATTCAGGTTGCTCAATTTGTACCACAGGCTTCTTCTGTTTACGGTGTCAAAAGCGGCTTTGAAGTCCACAAAACAGCAATAAAGTTTTTGACTTGCTTGCAGGGCGGAAGTTGCGATGGATGTGAGCACGTAAATGGCGTCAACAGTTGAGTATCCCTGCCTGAAACCAAATTGGAATTCGCTAAGTTTTGAATTTTTCTTTACCCATTTCTCCAATCTGGTAAGCAGAACCGATGCGAGGATTTTAACTTGGACGTTTATAAAGGATATCCCCCTATAATTGCTGGGATCTTCATGGTTGCCTTTCTTGTGAATGGGAAATATAATGCTTCTTTTGAAACTTGTCGGGAAAGATTCATTTGCTATAAGCCTATTATACTCATTTGTAATACAGCGTATAAAGGACTCAGGCGCATGCTTAAAAAACTCCGCTAAATAATTGTCAACCCTAAATAAAAGTATTAAGAAATATTTTTTTTGCCCATCACTGGAATTTGACACCCCGTTAAAGTGACCAGTTTGTGCTAAGCTACTTGTGTCTTGTTTGTGCTTAAAATTTTGTGAATGTTTGATTACCAGCCATTCTAGTAGGATTGTATATTATGGCGCTTCAAAATATGCGAAATACTCATAAATGTATGTATTATATAGTGTACATCGATGTTTTTGATGTTTTAGCAGTAAAATAAAACATTGATGTTTTTTCTTCAAACAATGAAAGTCTGATGTTTCACCTTGCCAAAGCATTTTCTTGCTTGAGATTAAATTGGAAATTAATAGAGAATGTTTGTAATATAATATAATGATATAAATATTATATATTTCATTTAAATATACCATACAAATTATACAACCAATGTCCTTCTAGGGCGCAAGATCAAACATTTCCTTACTAAGTCTTTTAAAAATTATTCAAATTTTTGTTAAGGAACATTAAACGCTCCAATATCTTCGGCTTTAAGGAGCAGCGTCTATCCGACAAGGTCTGTCCAGCCTTACGGAATGTCCTTTCAGAAGCTGTGGATGTTGCCGGAATACATAAATATTTTTTAGCCACTTCTTTTAACGGGCTCATGTCTTCATCATTGTTCATCTGAAAAAAATTAGTAGTTAGTAATCCCAAAATGTTATTTATTAAATCACAAACACTACCTTCCAGCATATGAGCGGATCCTCGTCCTCTGACAGATGGCTTTTTTCCAAGTATTGCATCAAATTTTTTTTTTTTGGCTTATTTGAGATTTTTGAACAAAGAAAGGAAAACTTTGGTTTTTTTGAATTGTCAATTGGAGTTTGCGGCGGTGTGGGATGTTGATGGATATTTTTGGCTATTAATGCGTGTATTTCCTGCTCAAGCAGCTTGGTCACCATTGATCGGACACTGCCCATTTTTCGTATGGGGAAAATCTTTCTGGCAGTCTTTTTGTAAGCAAATTAAGGGCCGTTTTCTCATGTTCCTGTTTTTGCTCAAATCAAAATCCACCTAGATTTTGCAACTAGGTGGTTTTCGTGCAATTGGTTGTCTCATGTAGATTGACTATGAGTTTGGGCATTTGCACTACGGTCACACCGGCAGGTCTGAAAAGGCACTAAAAGTAAGTTGGCAGCCCCTTTGGACTCGCTAGTTTGTTGATATGTCCCTTGCGCGCCAATTTTAAAAAAGAAAGCAAGCATTTCACAGAAGAGGACCATTTTTTCTCGCAAGCACTTGTAACTATGGTTGGAGATTAAGAAAAAGGACTATAGCTAAGTTCACACTGGCAAATAATTAAGACAAATTTTAATGAAAATTTTGGTATATAGGCCTAATTAGGGAACTTTTCAGCCTAATTTGATCAAATTAATTGCATATGAAACCATAGTTTCAGTTTTAAATACAGTAAAATCAATAATCA
The DNA here is from genome assembly GCA_018904235.1 of Lordiphosa stackelbergi. Taxonomy (NCBI): domain Eukaryota; kingdom Metazoa; phylum Arthropoda; class Insecta; order Diptera; family Drosophilidae; genus Lordiphosa; species Lordiphosa stackelbergi. The sequence continues at coordinate 29,728 of JAEIFU010002354.1, forward strand.
AGGCAATTTGAATCACATTTTGGCCAAATTAGTTGCCTGTGTGAACTCAGCATAAGCAATGACCTAGGGCAATTAGTATGAGCATCTGTAACTTCAGCAATGTCTGCAGGTGTCTTGTATACCAAAGGCACATACAATATTTTCAATTTTTGGTTTAATTATTAACAATTCAGATTTAACTGTTTTTTGCAGCAGTTGTTTTTTTATTTCAAAATTTTTTTAAAGTGTGACCATATGGCGCGCACTCATAAAAATACTTAATATGAATTGTCATGTACATTGTTTTCAAATCATGGATGAAGTACATTGCTACGAAATCCATCTAGATGGTTAGCCTTGAACATGAGCAAACGAAACGCAACAAATCCATCTAGATTTGCAAAAACAGCAACATGAGAAAACGGCCCTTAGAGATGAGCACAGTGGCAGCGACGCATTAACCATATACACCGGGTGCAGAGTATGTTATAGTCGGGCCTGACCGACTTTCTCACTTGTTTTTGGATGGTTTTTCGAAAATTCTGTAATTTATCAGCAAAAAGGTTGCCAATTTAGAACTGTATAAAATATTTTAACATGCTAATACATTTTTTAACAAGTTGAGATCAAATTAGCGTAAATATTTTATTTTTTTTTTAAATTTATTTTATTATTAATTACTTAAAAAAAATTTTAAAAAAAAAATATTTACGCTAATTTGATCTCAACTTATTTTTCAAGAAATACTCCCGGAAAACATAAATTTTTTAAAAACCTTTGTATGAAGAATTCATTCTGCTTTCCGGACTAAGTCACAATTGACATATGTATAAAAAACAATACAAAACATACCACAGTCAGTTGAAACTGACTCTGCCACTTATAATATGAAAGCCTGCCATTGTGTGGCATACTTGATCTATTCTAAATGTAACATTTTATTTAAAGTTAAAGACTGGGAAAGTAGTAACATATCAGGGATGTCTTATTTAAAAAAAATGGTACAAGTCCAGTAAGCAGAGTCCCAAGTCATTCGCTGGGTGCTTATAGCACGTCTAAAACGTAGTTTCCAACAACCCAACTTGCTCCGCATAATGTGACATTTTCTCTCCCAACTTGTGGAAATGTTTCGTGATTTATGTACGAAAATTCTGCGCGCCTGTTGCAGCCTGCTTTTCCTACGATTTGTTGCTACTTTTGTTGCAATTCTTTTTATTAATTATTTTCCCGGGCTAACCACCAAGTACAGTGGCACTAGTTGTTTGGTGGTCGCTTCAGCACTTGCAGCATCTGGATGGTAAATAACTCACGTATTTAAACAAGTTGCCAACTTCAGCAAACTGCACAAACATTGCACGTAGCGAACTTTGGTTTATGACAAATGTACCGAATGCAGAACTAAACAGGCAGGAGTATAAAAATGAACATAATGTAAACATTTCTCAGGAATGAAGAAGTACGCCATCTTTGTCATCCTCTAGTTTGCGTTCCCACAGCAGTTTGTAGGATATGTCACCACAGTGTAGCTCCTGTTTCTCACTGGCGCTGGGATAGCCATCCTTGAACTGAGCCAGAATGGGCAGAAAGGCTGATATGGCCGCACGGGTCTCACTGTGCTTCGATGAGTGCAACACCAAGACGTAACCAGTGGGAAATATTGCAAATTTGATTTCAGTATCTTCGATGTTATAGGTAACGAATGGACGAGTAGTGGGATCATATGAAACATGCTCGCCATGCAGCTCAATCAACATTTCCAGATCCAACTTGAAAGGCATACAAAACGACGCATGAACTATATTCTTGCAGAAGTTCTTCACCTCTGCCTTATAGTCCAGATCCTGAACGTTTTGCACCACCTTTACCAAAGCTCTCCTAGCCGAGTCGGCCGTCAAAGCTGAAGAAAATATTTTACCGCCGGCATAGATTTTCACCAAAGCACTGGGATCACGTAATCTGATTGACACCGACGGATGGCAGCCTGGCTCATAACTAGCATCGGATATTAGGATGCACAGCTCATACATACTGAAACGGCAATGGACATCCATAAGGCAGGTGAAGGGTCTATATAGCAACTGCAATTTTTTCTCCATTTTGCACAGCTTCGACATATCGTCAAAAATATTTTCATAGTCGAGATCAATGTCGGGCATGTTAGTGTTTTCCGAATAGGAGTCCCAATTGTATGCAATAGGTGAGAGCGAATATACGGGAGTCATGAGTTTGCCAAAACTATTCAAACTGTCATTTTCGGAATCAGCTTTAGGCTCATCATCTATAAAGTCCAAGGCATTAAAAAGTTGCTCTATCTTGGCTATTTCAACCGAATAATCATTTTCAGTAGATGTCGCCGTGGTGTCAGTTTCGACTGGCGACTTGCCTTTTGTTGATAAGTGTTCTTCGTTGCTATTGGAACTGTAAGATTATAAAAATGCACCCGTAGCAACAGGACAACCTACCTGATATCATCAAGCTTTAAGCATTCTAGATTAGCGTTTAAAGAGTCCATGATGTTTTTGATTTTTATGCTTGTAATAAGAAATTTATGAATACTGATTGAAATTTCACTGCTAGCCTAACTTTTTAAGTTGTATTGAATTTGTTATATTTATTGCTTACGTTATTAATTATGTATTTCAAAATAAAAAATAACAAAAAAGCATATGTACCAAATCCGTTTTAACATTGATCGTAGTAATTATTCGTTCCCAAAAAAATTAATAAAAAATATATTTTTTTAGTTGGGATGTTTTGGGTTTTTTTTATTATTGTAATTTTTATATTTTATTTTTTTTTTGGGCGAAATTACCATAATTAAAGAAAAACCTTTTAAATTTAACATGATTCATATTAAAAAAATAAAATATAAAAAAAAAAAATATAATTATGGCGGCGGTTCGCAAGGAAAAAGGGGTGGGGAGGAGGGGGAAAGGGTTCGGAGGCACATCTCTTCTTTCTTTTATATTTTTTTATTTACCTTTCGGCCCCGGACCGCTCTTAAACTCACGCTGTTCTAACTCCCGCCTCTCGTCCATCCTTCAATAATTATTAATTATTGCCAAAATGACCATTTTATAGTTAAAATTTTATTTTTGTATATTAACCACTTGAAATTTTTTTATTGTTTACTTATATGTCTCCTTTAATCTAATTAAATAAAAATTATTTAATTTTATTTTTTAAAGTACTTTGATCTACGCGGAACCTTTGATTTTAAGCACAAAATATTCAAATTTAATACGAAACATTTTTAAATTTACAACGTTTTTTTTAAGTGTGTCATAATATAAATATATGACGCACACACAATTCAATATGACAAACTTTTTAAATTAACTGATGTACACTTCATTATAATTTTGCCCATTATAGTGTGCTAAAATATGATTTTATTCAAAGAAGGAATTAACTCCGACTATATTAAAGTTAATATTTGATAACTGGCATGAAGAGAGAATAAGTAATTTTTATAATAATTTTTTTTTATTTTATTTATGATTATTTTAGGTGTTTATATTTTTTTTTTAAATATATTTTTTTTGAGTCGATTGAGCTTTGTCCGTCCGTCTGTCTACGATTGAAATTTTACAAGAGTCTTCTTTTTTGCACACTGCTAATATGTCGAAACCGACCGGATCGGATGACTATATTTATAGCTGCCATAGAACTATCGGTTGAAAAGTGGGTCCTGTGAGAAAAACTTTTTTGTTTTTAATGTTAACGGCTCCCACTTCAGCAATTATTAATACTTTACGCTTTATATGATTAGGAAGTTTTTGTCAAAACCGGATGACGATAAGTTATAGCTGTCATCGGAACTATCAGTCAAGAAAAATGGGTTTTAATGAGAAAAATTTTTGTTTATAAGGTTTACGTGTCTCACATCACCGATTATTAATATTAAACGCTTTTATACAGATTTGGAAGTCAATGGTCAAAATCGAGATGACTATATCTTATAGCTGCCATGGGAACCATCAGTCGAAAAGTGGGTTTTCGGTCACATCACCGATAATTAATATTAAACACTTTTTAGAGATTTGGAAGTTTTGGTCAAAATTACGATTATTATATATTATAATTAAACTAGCGGTTGTTCAGTGGGTTTTAGAAAATTGTAAGTTTTTATGCTGCGTTCTTAAACCTAAAGTATTAAAACATTTGCAAGGGTATAAAAACTTCGGCAAAGACGAAGTTAGCTTGGCCTTCTTCTTTTATAAAATATTACACCGCTTGTTCACACCTTCTTTCCTTCTGAACACGTCTTGGCATTTTTATACACTGAAAAGTGTATTATAATTTGCCCAGAAGTTTGCAACGCATAGAAGGAATCATCTCCGACCACATCAAAGATATATATTCTTGATCAGCATGACGAGCTGAGTCGACTAAGCTTGTCCGTCCGTCTGTCCGTCTGCTGTTTCTACGCGAACTAGTCCCTCAGTTTTGGAGTAATCGAGCGGAAACTTTGCACAGAGTCTTCTTTTACTGCACGCTGCAATATGTCGGAACCAACCGGATCGGATGACGGTTTGTAGCTGCCATACAAATGTTCGTTCGGAAAATGGGCTTTAGTAAGAAAACTGCTTGGTTCTCATATTACTGCTCAAACACGGTTATGGGTAATATGTAATGTTTTTAAGCAGATTCGCGAAGTTTATTTAAATAAATTAAAAGGCGCACTTGCATATCTTCGGTGATTTTGCTCGGATCTTATAGTGGTATACAGAGTGGAAAGATATTGGGCCTAACTTAATATATATTAAGTCACTAGTTTCAAACTTAAAAATTGTAGGAGAAGGAGGAGGAATTTGCCAAATGTGAATCAAACTTGATCTGGGTACGATATATCGCTCACTTACTTCAATACTGGCATAACTCCAAATAATCCATTTTGAGAAAAACGCGTTTCAAGTTCACAATGGGTTTATTCAAAATAAAAAGATTCTTTTAGTTTAGAGTTAACTCTAGTAAAATATTATAAATTTTAAATGCTTAAGAATAAAACTTGAAAATATGATGTTTTAACTAAAAGCCGAAGTATGTTTGCGCAATATCGACTGCAGGACAACTGAGATATGACGCTCTTGCAATAACATGAAAATGAACCTGTAAAATTATACTTCGACATATTCGGGGGTGCCACAAAAACCTCTTCCAACCAAATTCCAACCTAATTCCAATTCTTAGGTGCCACAGAAATTTCTTTTGGTTGGTTTCAAACCTCTAATGTTTTGTTAGGAGATTTTGCAAAGCTCTTTTCTCACTAGCGCCTTTTGTCGAAGTAGCGCCCTCCACATGACAGCTAGCGGATTAAGGGATGGAAACTAACACCTCATGTTTGGCGCCAACAAATTTTTAAATTTTGCATTATATTGGTGGAGAATGCGACTTAAAATGAAATTATTATTTAAAAATGCATAATAAAACATATAACACAATCAAAAAATTTCAGTTAATCATTAAAATAACCCACATCTAAAATAAGTGAAATTTTTTGGCGAGAGATTCAGCCCTGTTTTTAGAGATGGAACATCAATTGGAACATCTGGTGCTCCAACTAGATTTTCTAATTAGAAAACGAATTTTTCGAGAGATTTACAAACCAACCGTCGGCAAAATCTCTAGAAATTTCTGTGTCACCCCCGATTTTGATCTCACTTGAAAAGTATAAGAGACATCAATATGAACATTTTTACAAAAAATAGTACACAATACAGCGAGTAGTTCTGCATCATTAAGTCAATAATCGTATTTTTGAGATATGCCAGTATTGCAGTAAGTGAGCGATATATAGTCTATAGTCTACTATCAGATCAACGCGTTTATACAGAGAGAGAGAGAAGGTGAGAATGACAGTTTTTCGCTGCTAAAAGATGGAGTAGGTTGGATATGCCAAATCTGAAACAATCTCGATGTGGGTACAGTATACACCTACATACATGCCAAAAATTGTGGCTCTATCTATTACTGTCTCTGAGATCGAAGCGTTCATACAGACAGATGGGCAGACGGACATGGTGATCAGTCAAAAATATGTATACTTTATGGGGTCAGAGGTGCTTCCTTCTGTCTGTTACATACATTTTCACAACTTCATAAGCCCATTTTACCCATTTTTAATGGGTACAGCGTATAAAAATTAATGCTGATGTTCACCTGATTAAAATGAACTTTACATATATATCAATATTTTCATTTCATTTTGACAAAAAAATAATATCTTTCTGATCCAAAATAATATCATTTACGTAAATTGATATTAAACAGTTTCAGAATGATAATTAAAATGTTATTATGAAAAGTTAAAAAATATCGATTTGAAATTTTTAACATATCACTTTGATATTTTTCCATATCGGCTAAAAATTAATATGAAAAAATATCATGTGTGACTGATTGCGCCTAAAAAGTAGCGTGCGATGTCAGTCGATGTTCGACTTATTGAATAAAAGTGACATTTAATTGCTATAGAAACAATTGGAGCTCGTAAATGACTGTCAACACTTTTCTTCAATGCGATCTGCTCAAAAGAAAAAATCAAAGCACACAAGATCTTTCACTGATCAGTGATTGTGAGTGTTCTCTGCTGCGTAAAAGCGACAGTCATTGAAAAATGGTAGCTCATTGGTTCGCCGGTTGACTGATTTGGGCACATAAAACTTGGTTCCTCTCTGAAAGCATGCAATTGCAGTAAGATCCTCCATAAGCTGGACCATCGCTTTATTCATACCAAAAGAGCATAACATAAAAATGTATTCATATTTCTTCATGCTCGTATTTAGTTTGAGTTACACCTTTTCTTGTCTTTTTATACCCGTTACTCGTAGAGTAAAAAGGGTATACTAAAGTCGTGCAAATGTATGTAACAGGCAGAAGGAATCATTTCCGACCATATAAAGTATATATATTCTTGATCAGCATCAACAGCCGAGTCGATTTAGCCTTGTCCGTCTGTCCGTCCGTCCGTCCGTCCGTCCGTCCGTCCGTCCGTCTGTATGAACACCTAGATCTCAGAGATGGTAAGAGATAGAGGTTTGACATGTATGGGACAAATGCTTCTTTTATCTGCACGCAGATCAAGTTTGTTTCAAATTTTGGCCACGCCCCCTCCCGCCCCCGCAATTCGGAAAAAACGTTATATCTCCTACAGTTTTAAAGATAGACGATTTGTACCTTCCTAGAGATAGTTAGTAATTAGCAAAATTTATCGAATTGCCGAAGAAATGATAAAGATCGGATGAAAGGTTCTCAAGTTATGAGCAAAAAAGTGAACCAAGCCCCCCCCGCTACCACCTCTCCCACCCTAAAAAATGTTGCATACTTTTCGGATGGTCACACTAAGGAACACTGTTAAACATGTTTTTGCATGAGTAACGGGTATATCGAAGTCGGTTAGAGCCGACTTTAACTTACGCTCTCGTTTATTTTGATACACATTCACTTATTAAGCTTTGACTTTTAAGTAGGATCACAATTAACAGCCTGTCAAAAACAGCTGGTTTACCACAACAATTACTAGGGCAATCACAAGGGGTCGCTCACTAGCTCATGTGTGGTAAATTTAACAATTTCGTTTTTACTGTTACCCTAAATAACTGTCAGCGAAAAGTGTTCTCGTGAGCTCGTGTATGTACATTTAATAAGCGTTAAGCAAAAACATAAATTAATATATTCCGCATTATTGTTGATAAGTTAATAATATTTATAAATTTCCACATACATATATACCACACTTACCAACTATCCATACAAACGCAAAAGACACTTTGGATGTTTCGGCAAAACGGTCAGTCAAAACAAAAACGAAAAGAGCCTTATTTGATTGAGCAAAATCAGAATTGAATGTGTCTTTTGCACCATTTATCCGTTGTCAGCAACAAAACTATACTCTGCCGTCATGCTGACAGTGTGGACAGTTTTTTGCGACCTTTTCCAAAAAATTTTTTTTCTTCTTAGTTTATATACACAAAATATAACGTGCTAAATGCTCTGTAAAACATGCTGTACTTTAAATTTAATATTTGGCTTAGTCAAAGACACTAGAACTCAGAGAGATGAGAAACGACCATAGAAATGAATGTGAGTGAAATTTGAGGCGAAAATCACGATGTGTATTACGATTTTATATATGTGTGTACACTAGAGCGGTCCAAGAATGTATATGAATTTTGAGCCTCAACCATATAGCATATAAAACAAAAAGTTTACGGAGAGTAAAGTCAACAACAGGCTATAATAAGATTTTATAAACTGCCAAATTTGAATATTTTCTTCCACAAATTTAGATCTCTTTATGAATCAAAAATGACTGAAAGAATTTGAACGTCGAGAGTTTTTACCGCGCCCAAAAAAAAAAATTTTGTTCCACGTATTAATTTTACAACAAATATAAGCCGAACCCTTTATTTTAGACGAACATAATATGGGAATTTTCTTTTTTGAAATGTTCTGTTCCTCAGCGCGCAAAAAATTAGTAATAATTTCTAGTTACCGAAATGGAAAACCAAATTTCGAAATTTTAACGTTTAGTACTGGCGCCGTGGGCTTAAAGTTTCTTAATCAGGGGTGTTCTAAAAATCACTAGAGATTTTCGTATAAACGATTGCACTTCGAACTAAACTGGAACTACTTTATTTGTAAAGTGCCATGAATCAGACCGCCTACTAGATTAGGTGAAAGGAAAACAGTACGCATCAAATCTACTTGGCTTTGAGCAGGCGATTTCAAATCGCTCAACTTTTGGCATCTGATCTAGTAGCCGGGCATAATTGAGCCCCTAAACATATAGATTCAAACAGCTTTAATATGAAATGCTAACGTTTATACGAAAACCTCTAGAGATTTGTGGAACACACCCAAATTAAATTTCAATTTCCCCTTTTTCATTTTACGTTATCGTAGAAGTAACCTTTGAGATGCCAAACGTTGTTGTTGAATTTAAAATATATTTTTAAAAGTATTTTATGCAAAGAAAAATTCAGGATAGAGGACTCGAATACCATTTAGTTGATTGGCGCGTTGCGGCCACTGCTGGATTCGGCAAAACTACCATATAAACGAGAGCGTAAGTTAAAGTCGGCTCTTACCGACTTCGATATACCAGTTACTCATGAAAAAACATGTTTAACAGTGTTCCTGCGTTCCTTAGTGTGACCTTCCAAAAAGTATGCAACATTTTTTAGGGTGGGAGGGGTGGTAGCGGGCGGGCTGTGGTTCACTTTTTTGCTCATAACTTGAGAACCGTTCATCCGATCTTTATCATTTCTTCGGCAAATTTTTTCATTTTGCTAATTACTAACTATCTCTAGAAGGTACGAATTGTCTATCATTAAAACTGTAGGCGATATAACGGATTTTCCAAATTGCGGGGGCGGGAGGGGGCGTGGCCCTTTTTACTCTACGAGTAACGGGTATAAAAAGATGTCTTGGCGGGACTTAAGGGACTGTCCAAACCGCACAAGTTGATGGTGTATTGAAATTATTCGGGGTAACAAGGAAAGACATGTGTGCAGAAGCTTAAGAAGACTTTATGATCAATATGTGGCTCAAAGAAAAAATGTCGCGATAAAGAGTTGTACTGCAAGAGACAAAGGAATTTTATGGACTGTTTATTTACTGAAAAGCCTCAAAGTTGTGAATGAGGACTATCTGAGGACTTCAAAGGGCGCTTTACAGAACCCAATGCTGCACCTTTAATGCATCGAAGAGCAGAGCCAGACAATCCTATCCTAGCAAAAGAACTACTATTATGAATAAATTTGAATAACCACTTTTAAGTTATACCTTTTTTTTATTTATTTTTAATTTTTCGGCCGACCATTTGTATTAAAGTTTTTCGCCAGCGAACAGCTTTAGTGGAATGACTCGTAATGTCGACTCGTATATGATAGTTTTTGGTTTGGTGTTCGTCTCATATGCATATCCATGATTTGTAAAAAACCTTTAAAGCATAGCGATTAATTGCTCAACACTTTATTTTATTTTTGGGCAATTGGCAAAATACGCAGAGTTCCACGCAAACAAAGCTAGCGGAGCATGTAATGTTCGGGTAAAAAATGCTTACGCCCAAGGACCACTTCATTTCACTTTATGTCACATGCCGATCCTGCAGTTGAACTCAGGTACAGCACTGATTAATTCCGGCACAGAAACCGTTTCAAGAACAATGTATGGCATCTCAAAGGTTGCTTTAATGAAAAAGTAAAATGAAAAAGGGGAAAGCGAAATTTAATTTAACAACTTTAAACCCACGGCGCCAGTATTAAACCTTTAAATTTCGAATTTTGGTTTTTTGTCATGGTAACTAGAAAGAATAACGAATTTTTTCGCATTGAGGAACAGAACATTTCCAAAAGAAATATTTTTCATATAAGGGACGTTCAGTCTAGTGTACACATATGTGAAATCGAAAGTTCACATTGAAATTTCCCCCTGCCATTCACTCGTATGGCCGTTACCAATTTCTGTGAGTTCTGGAGTCTTTGGTGCAGTGTGGATTGTGTATGAAGCTGCCATAACTATCAATGTCTAAATCATGATAAATTTGGTGTGTATAAACGTTGTACCAGATTGTGACATTTCTCCGATTTTATATAATGTCGATGCTGTGTCATTTTATTTTTTCCGTCCTGAGTCATGACTTTATTGTCATGTGGTGTCAAACTAATCAAGTAAGTTTTTCTTCAATAAATAAAATTTCAATAAATAAAGCTGTCCTCTAATAGACCCCCAACCAAATGCCCGATGTTAAATGGGAGGACATGCAACCACGTCGCGTTCCACCCACCGCTCCCATGGATGAGATAGAAGCCAGATTGATAAAGGCCTTCAAGAGAAATCATTCGCTGTATGCCGTTCAAGCTCCTGCGGATATGCAAATGTTTCGCAACCAATCTATTTGCACAAAATGTTTGCTGTTCACACAAGTCTGCAAAACGATTGGGCATCATGTGAAGGAGGGCGAGGCTGAGGCGCTAAATCTGAAAGCCAAATCACGACTGACCAAATAAATAAATAATTATTTCTTTTGATTATTTCTAGTTCATAGAATTTCTGCAATGGTTGACTGGCATTAGTACGCAACATTTTCGGGGGCGATCCAACGGGTTTGGCAGACTTCTGAGGGTTTAGCACCAGCTCAGGTCAGAATAGACAATCCCGCGGGGTCAACAGCAGACTCAGCTAGTTAATAAATGCTTCAATAGAATATTGAGTTGCTTGAAATTTGGTTTTCTGGTCGCGCGAGCACTTCTGATGTCTTCTACACCTATGTTGGTCTTGATATTAGAGTCTGCAAATCGACGAGCTTCCATCAAATGATCTCTCGTCAGGGATTTTAAACAAGAATCAAGACAAGTTTTGGATGTGGTTTGCTCACAACTACTATTATAGTACGAATTACATCCTCGAAGAACACGTCGGCGTTGGTTTTGAGTTTGTTATCTATCGTTGAAGCGTACGCTTGAGGTATATCGTTTAGAATGCCAATGACTTGGCATCACGATGCAGTCTGCCTTGGTTTGATGACTTAAAGATGTAATCTGGTGTATTAAACCGATCGCCCTCGATTTCATAATGTGAGCAGTCGGTTTCAATTCGCTTTACTTTCGCCATCTGATCTTGTAACCGAGCTATTTTCTGTCACTTCACACTTCACCCGCAAATATAACCAACATATATTTATTATAAATATTTTATGTGGATTCAAAATATTTAACCTTCCCTCGAGCGCTGCTTTCGGCAAACATAAACTGTATTAAGATGACCAGATAAGTGACCATGGCGGCAAACATCTGCACGTACAAATATGCATATAGATAAAATCTTATCAATTTAAATTACCTTCAACTTACCGTACTCAACAGATGCAGATTGAGGCTAAAGAAATCCTTGGCTGTGATCACAAAACTTTGATGTAATGTTTGCAAAGAGAATTCACTGACCAAATTGTTATAACGTTTGCTTCCACCCAAGGGCTTGGCCAATTTGGAGATAAGACATCCAATCTGACGACCCTGAAAAGTCAAGATATTCACTGAAATGTAATTACAAAATCAAAAGCTTCTCTTACTAGATTAAAACTTTGCTGGCAATGCCAACACATCACCGAAAGCTGCATCGCTGCATTGAACAGAAAAACTAAGTGTATGAGCAAGCCAAACGTCGGCGTATTCATACTCAGATCCAGGAACAACCAATACGCATTGCACACTATCTCCAGAAAGAAAACTATGCAAATAGTCAACAAGCTGCCGCCATAGCTGATACTGAGTTGCTGGAACAAATGGTAGAGTTGATTGTAGCGAAGTTTCAGCGTGATCAAGTTCTGTGTTTGACCATCTGCATTTTGCAAGGTGACTTTTTGACTAGCCAGGGATTTTAGTTGTCCAAGAAGCAGACAAACGCTTGCATTCTTTTCCACAACCTCTGTCAGAAATGCCACAACTTGCATTTGCAAACCCAAGGCACTGGGCACAGTTCTCCAATAGAACCTGATGAAATGATCAACACTGGTCAGCTTCAAATATGTGACCATGACGTGTATCACAATGATGGGCAGTAATATGTATAGATGCCACAATCATAGCAACTTTTGACCCCTCCTGGCATCGCTGTCGTGGAGACTTTCGACCTAGAAAAGTGTTCAACACCATGAATGCATGCGACATGGTATAAACCACAAACGTTATGTATTCAATCAAGCAATCAAGTTGACATTTATCCAAAATTAATCTGGCCTGCTGTAGCGTTAATGTCCAAATCACCGCATACCAACAGAACCAAATGGAAAGGAGAAAAAACTGCTTGAATTGCAAGTGTGATGCAAATTTTAAGCCAAATAGGCAGAGGATCAAGTGGAACAGTTTGAGTACTAAACGCGAGCCCACTTGTGACCAGTTTGAAAGAAACATGATTACTGCTGGGGTTAGCCTTAAGTTCGAATAAGTAAACGGAATGCTTTTAAATTTACTCATTCGTCAATGTCATGTTTAATTGGAACACTAGTAAGTGCGTTACAATTATTTACTTTTCGTTTGAAGTGCTTTCTAGTACATAAGTAGAGGTAAAATAGTTTTAAATTATGAAACTAAGGAAGACATATGGTGTTCCATTTTGAACCACACGCAAATAAAAAATTAATGAGAAAGTCGGTCAAGCCCGACTATAATATACTCTGTACCGAACTTAACCAAGGAGTCAAGCTGGTATCACGCAATATTTTTGTTGTTTTGTTACCCGCTCACCTCTAAGTTTCTTTCTGGTCTTTTTTTGCTATTTAGTTGAGAATCGTTCATCCGATCTTTATCATTTTTTCGGCAAATCGATACATAATGCTAATTACTAACTATCTACATAACTATCTGCATAACTGTGGGAGATTTGACGTTTTTCTTTTTAAATTCCGGGGGCGTGAGGTGGCGTGGCAAAAATTGAAAATAAACTTGTTCTGTCTGTAAGTATAAGAAGCATTTGTCCCATACATGTCAAACCGCTATCTCTTCCCATCTCCGAGATCTGTTTGTATACGGACAGACGAATATGGCTATATCGACTTTGCTTTTTAAGGTGGGGAATGAATCCCTCTCCCTGTAACATACTTTTGCACTAACTTAATATACACTATGTACCTTTGGTACAGAGTATAAAAAGGAAAGAGCATAAGAATTTTCCCTGTCCCAGTTTTAATAAAGGCAGAAAATCGGTTTAGAACCAAACCTGCTTTCTGAATTATATTCACTGCGAAAGTGAGAAAAAGAGCTCAAACTGAACCTGTTTCGATCCAAACTGGTCGGTTCAGATATATTGACTACCATATGTGTCGCCCAAATGTTGCCTATCGAAAAACGAAACATCTAGCGCTCAGTTGGCGGCAGAATAAATTACGGGTAGTTTTTAAAGTTTTCTATAGTATCACAAACTGTAGTCAAACAATTAAACAAATATTATGCGATATTTTATTTCTTTTGTTCTGAAAAGTCTCATTTTTGAGTTCGTTTGTTCATATTTATAGAGTATTTTATAGAAGCTCGAATATTTGGGAAAGTCGTGGGCCGAACCAAGGCTGGGATCAAAACCTGCAGCGGAGAATTAGTCCTTTAATTTTCGAACAATAACCATCGGTAAATTTTGGTTAGAACCGGGAACCCGGATCCCTCCCTTTTAGACTTTCATTCATTTTTTCTACCTACCCCACTAATTTTTTTTCCTGCTCCCCTTCTATCTTCTTCTGTCTCTGTCCTCCGTCCTCAGACAGGCGAACAGGACTATATCGATTCGACTGTTTTCGCTGATCAAAAAAACGTATGTGTAATTCATTTTCAAACCGAATGGTCTCCGGAGTAACAATTTTTGATTTTAATAACATTTTCCGAATTTATTGGGCCCGTTTTCGATTCCGATCAAATCATGCGGAATAGGAATTGATAAATGTACTCCCTTTCAAAAACCGACTGTGATCTTGGACTATTAACTTCAAACCCCCATTTATCTTCATTGTACCCTCTTAATAGCAAAAAGATTCGGACGATTTATTTAATTGTTTCCTGGAAATCACAGCACTTACCAATTTCGATCAATCGAATTCGGAAACGGGAACATACCTGTATATCTCAAGTTGTACCTTGCACAGAAATTATTTCCACTACCATAACTACCATTAGGTTTATCTATATATATAAAAGAGTTCAACCTGACTGACTGGTGACCGTCGCACAGCCTAAACCATAAAAGATAGAAAGATGAGTGAGTACTAAGAACGGATTTTGGAAAATTCTGTCGGAAAATGTGGAAAATTCACGAAAAAACTGTTGTATGAAACTTTTTTGTTTTTCATCCGAATAAGTTCAAACTTATTTTCAAAGATCTATATGAAAATTCAACAATAACTGCATACCAATCTTCCGGAAAATTCACCCTCCTGGGTGGGAAATGGGTAGTCAAGGTTGTATGGGCGAAACTTTAGTTGCCAGTGATTAGCTCCAAACTCATTTTCAAAATTACACATACTAAAACATAAAAGAGACTTTCAAATTTTGGAAAATCTATCCCCAAGGTCGGAAAATCCATGGAAAACTGTTTTAAGAAACTTTTGTTTATTATTTATTCAAACTCATTTTCCAAGATGTATATGAAAATTCAACAATAAGTGTGCTCCAATTTTCCCGGAAAATCCCACCCGAAATTTGGAGCGACGGAAAAGTTTGTATGGTAAACATTTTATTTTCATCCGATTGACTTGAAACTCGATTTGCAAGCATAGTACGCAAAATATTCGACACGTGTCTCCAACATTGGGAAAATCCGCCCACGAGGAAAATTCTGCATGGAAAAACTATTTTTCACCTGATTGGTTTGAAACTCGGTTTGTGAGAATAGTAAGTAGTAGTAGAAATAAATTGAGATGTGATTTTCCGATGTTGGAAAATATAACCCAACGGCCGGAAAATTCCTGGAAACTCTTCATGCAAAAACTAATTTTCATCCGATTGACTTGAAACTCTGTTTGTAGGATGGAATACTAAATATTAGTGATTGCATTTTCCGATGTTGAAATACCGGCGGGATGCCCACTGGAAGTGGGGGAATAGTGGGAAAATAGGTGAGTGAGAAAATGGGCGCTAAGTGGGAGGGAGTGGGTGAGAAGTGGATTGGATCTGTGCGGGATTTGGGTGATAGGTGGGTGGGATGTGTGGGGAAGTGGGTGAGAAGTTAGGAGTGGGAAACGGTGGTGGAGTCGTAATGAAGTGGATGGGAGTGCTGGCGCAGTGAAGCGCGACGTTCTTTTTGCTGGTACATTATAATTACCATTAACATTTTTTTGATTAACTAAAAATTTTA
>JAEIFU010002355.1:0-45513 GCA_018904235.1 Lordiphosa stackelbergi
TCGATATTTTTCAAAATATTAATACCGATTAAATGAAAAATAAAATTTTTTAACATCGTTATTTGATGTATCGGTACCAAAAATGTGGATATATCGTTATTTTTCTAAAGCTTAACCCATTTTACGCCGCGCTGCACGAATTTTTTTATTTAGAGGTGAAAGCAACTTTCTTGGTAATTTAGGACCCAGTAAACACGAATCCGAAGTCAAAAAATTCTGCCTATGATAGTTTCGCCAGGTGAGACGGTTCAATTACTCGAAAAGTCACATTCCCAGGTGTATTAAAGTCTCCTAGTACTACTTTTTCCACGGGTTGTATTATTACGGACTATTTTTGACCTTTTCTTAAAATTTTACATGACTTTCGGAATAAAATATTTATAGTTACGTGTTTTAATTTTTTTTTGTTGAAAATTCATATTTTTGTAAGGTTTTTTTCAACCACCACCTGGACCCTACCTGCAAGGTGGGGGTGTCCGCAATAATTTTTATCTGAAAGCCAATGAAATTTACTATAGTATAATGTAATTACGTAATCAATTGGTTTCACTAGATCCTACAGAAATTTTTTAAAAGAAGGCAACTTTGCTGTTCGACTAGTCGAACAGCGGCGTAAAATGGGTTAAGGTAAGGTTGTCGATAATATCAAAAATCAAAATTTTCAATATCGATATTTGATATATCGGGTCCAAAATATATGGATATTATCTAATGCTTAAGAAAACTGAAAAGTTTTTAAAGAACGTCCTCACCAAATGACCATTTCTAGTGGCCGTTATATCTTATCTTTCCAATGGTATACCTTTAAGATTTAAATGATTTAATTTTCTGAAACTAAATTATAGTTTTGGGGGATTCGATTTGTATAGGCGGAATTAACAAACTTAGCGAAAACAAAAACAAAAAATATGGAAAATTTTTAGAAAAATTTTTTAAACCCTTTCTACCCATCTCTAATTCACAAATCGATCTCAAATATTAAAGGTATTTAAGGATTTTGTCTTTTTCAAAAAAAAAACTATTTTTATTTATTCTACTTAGAAATCGTATGAAGAAATATCGTAAGAGAAGAAAATCTATGGCGAAATACCATAACTGGATCAAGTTGAATGTAGGAATTTCAATTAGACCCATGGTTTCTGGGCGAAATTTTCCAAAGATTTGGATTTTTCCATACGTTTTGTGCAGAACAAAATCAGCAATCTTGTTATGACAATTTGCTTCTGCAATTACCATAGTTTTTTTTTTGATATATCGTTTATAAAAATATCAATAATCGCACCAAATCGGCACAAAAAATATCTTATCCGAATAATTCTTTTTGCGCAATAAAAATACCGATATATCGATATATCAATCAAATATTTACAACCATAGCCGACACGTATCTCTGAAGATGCGCGTGTTCGGCTAAAAAGCTCTCTCAAGAGGCATTTGTTCATTTGCTTGTTGCTCATGTTGAAATGTCAAACACGCGGTCAGTCGTAGTTTTGCTTTACTTGGTGTTTTGCTGCTACGCACACAAGCGCAAAGCTTGATTGTGGCAGTTTGGACACCGTTGCTCTAAAAGAAATGGTAAGCTTGATGTCATGCTTAAGATTATTATTTTTCTTTCAAGAAAAAATCAGTTTGTGTTACCGCTACACAGCAGCATAGAAAAATAGAGAATTTCCTACTTAGATCAAGATTGTTTGATGTCAAAAGTAGGATCCAAGAGCAAATTTCTTAATCCAAAAATGAATTGGTTTTTCTGAATTTCTTGATTCATAAGTTTTGAACGCTATACTCTACAATTTTGCTTGCTTTTACCTGATGTAGGTCCATAGTCCGAAAAGTTGCCTTGGAAATCTCTAGAGATTTTCGTACAACCAACAGCCCTTTGAACTAAACTGGGACTACTTTATTTGCAAAGTGACAAGAATAAGACCGGCTACCCGCCTTGAGTAAGAGGAGACTCAGGACACTTGGTCAACCTCTGCTACTCAACCTCTCGGAGACATCCGGGCTAGAGATCACAGCTCTACTCAAATTTATTCTGTCCACGCAATGGTTCAGTAACGAGGACCCACCTCAGTATTAAAAGGGTAAATAGGGAATAAATATGACATCGCAATGGGCCCATAGTGGCCTAAGTGGTGGAGCGGCTCGTCGCTCTCAGCCATCAGAACCTAACCTAACCTAAGACCGGCTACTTGATTACGCATCAAATCTAATTGGCTTTCAGCAGGCGGTTTCAAATTGCTCAACTTTCGTCTTCGAATCTAGTAGCCGGGCATAATTGTGCCCCTTAAAATATAAATTCAAACAGCTTAATATGAAATGCTAACGTTTAAAACCTCTAGAGATTTCTGGGACACACCCCATAGAGTTTAAAATTTCGAACTTTAAGACGAAAGCTTGAGTTCTGAAATTCCCATATCTATGGATACTGAAAAATTCTTAAAATTCTCAGATTGCCAAATAAGGCTCAATGCGCTTTGCAGCAAAAGATCACAAAACAATAGATCACCGAATTCGCGCAAGCGTGCAATATTACACTACACACTATAGAAAAGCTCCTTAGAAGGGAAGTGGGTATGATTAGTACAACCTCATTGGGCAAGCATCAGGGATATGATTCAAGTGAAAACAATAAAAGTGAACGAAAACCCCAAAATCTTTTGAAAAATTTATCCAATTGGGAAAGAAAGCATTCAGGTCCATGACAGGGCTCTACACGGTCTACTACAGATTACCGAGCCAACTGTTTGGGGAATAACAAACACCCAAACAGGCAGATACAGTAAAGAGCAAGACAAACTCTAATAGAGGATAAGTAGCCTAGAATCCACTAAGATCCAGTATATTCTAGTTGAATAGTAAACTCAGTATGTAGTCGTTATTTCCCCCAACAATAAAAAGCATTTGCACATAAAATCAAATTCATTTTGACATCACAGATTGAACTTTTCAAAAATATCAATATTTTCATTTCATTAAGCAACAAAATAATATCTTTATGATCCAAAATAATATCATTCACTTAAATTGATATTAAATAGTTTCAAAATGATACTAAAATATCGATTTGAAATTTTTAACATATCAATTTGATATTTTTTCATATCAGAGTAAAATTGAAATGAAAAATATAATTTTTTCGGATGGAAGAGGATTCAACTGAACAGCAAAGTCTGCTAAGATAGCTGAAACAAAGGTTCCTGAAATAGCTATACAGACATTCAGATTGCTTGATTGTGAAATTTTGTTTAAGAACTTAAAAAATGTGTCAAAGATAAATTCCAAATATAAAGATATTTTATGTATTCTATTCCTCTCAGTGTTAGGAAACAGTATTTCCTGTTACCAAATGCATAAAGTATGAAATGTCCCATCTAGTTAATAGTATAATCTTTGTTCTATCAATACGTCGCTAGGTGGCGTTTTGGTATTCTAATTTAAAAACTTTAAAGCCTCAAATTTAATTTTCAAAAAATTTATGAAATAAAAAAGATAATTAAACAATTAATATATATAAAACTATAAAAAAAACTACCCACCAGTTTGAATAAATTTCAAATTTCCCCAAGTAATAAAATTAAACAAAAAAAAAGTGTTATAAATCAAATTTTAAATAACTTAAACATTTGCACTTTAATTAGCCAACTTTTATGGTTTAATAAAATGATGTATTTCAAATGAAAATCATTCAAAAAGCAAACACAAAAACTATTTCCCCCTACACAAAAACTGCGACAAATAGCGCAAAGCAATTTTGTGTTGTGTTGCTTCTGCTAATTCAAGGTCAAACTTTTCTCATTCAAAAAACGTTGTGAGCGGCAAACGAGAACCCCTTAACACACAATCATCAGCCTCAGCCCAGACCCAGACCCAGCCCCAACAGCAACAACAACAGCAACAGCAACAACAAGCTAGCGCAAATAGTTGACAACAGAGAAGTAATAATAGCAAAAAGCAAACAAAACAAAACAGTGTAGAAAGAACAGCAAAACAGAAGAGAATATATTTGTGTGGCTCTCTCAAAGCTGTTGCGCGTTGCTGTTGTTGTTGGGTGATCGCGCGTGCAATAGAGAGCTTTTTTTTCTCAATTCCAATTTGTTATTAATTAAGCAGTCAGCGGCTATGATGAAGAGCTAAGGGAAAATCAACAAATTGTTTCAACAAAAACTTTAAAAAATTGTGGATCTCTGCCATGAGAATGGACTATCAAATGCCGCCGCCAGCATTGGCGTTGCAGCAACAACAACAACAACAACAGCAGCAGCAGCAACATGGCCTGCATCAACAACAAAATCAAATGCAATTAATGCAAAATGTACAACAACAGCAGCAGCAACATCAACAGCAGCAACAGTTGCTGGGCAACATGTCGCAAACCGCCTCATTGCCGCCCTTGAGTAGTTTACCCCTGCAGGTGGTGCACAATTTACCCCATTTGCTAAGCAACAATAATAACTGCAACAATCAGCAGAATTTGCTACGCAATTCAATGCAACAGCAGCAGCAGCAACAACAACAACATCAGCAGCAGCAGCAACAGTTGCTAGTGGGTAATAGCAACAATGTGGCCAATGGCACACTGCCACCTTCAACGCAATTGTTGCAACATCATTTGCAACATTTGGCACATGTGAATGTCAATGCAGTCGCTGCCGTGGCCGCAGTGGCGGCCAATAACCTGCAGCATAACAGCAACAACAACAACAGCAATGGTGCTGCCAGCAACAACAACAACACCATACTGAATCACAACAATCTCAATATCATCATCAATAATCACACCTCCAGCAACAACAGTAATAACAACAACAACAACAACAATCCAGCCTTACCAAATGCAAATCTCACAGCAGCAACAGCTGTCACGCCCTCGGTAAACACCGCCTCCACTGTGGCCCAACAACAACAGGCCCAAGAGAATAGTTTGGTCAACAGTTTAGTGGGTGTCATCAACAACAACAACAACAACAATACGACTACAAATAATAATAATAATAATAATAGTGTTAGCAACAATAATAATAATAATAATAACAACAACAATGGCGGAAGTGGAGGCTCTGCTCCAGGGGATGACAACAACCGCTGGACTCAGTTCCAGGTGCAACAATTATGGAAACAACATGCCAACTATCTAAATGGTAGGAATCACTCACAAATTTATTTTTTGTTATGGATAGCGACCTATGTTTTTTATTTGGGATTTTTTTAGCTGGCTCGAGGTCAGTTATCAACTCCACAGCCTTTTTCCCCTGAAGACGAATCCCGAAGGGGTTTGAAATATATTGGAAAATCAAAAACTCGTGTTTGTTTGTTGATCTCGAGCCAGCTAAAAAAATCCCAAACAATTTAATTTCTTTTAGTCCCAACAAAGTGGAACAAGTTTCAAACTTCGTTCAATAAATTAAAATTCAAAATTACATCTTTTATATACATCAGGGGGCCCAGCAGAACACACATGCTCATTTGAGCGTTGCGTGTGTGTGTTTAGACACGCGAGAGCGCGCTCATTTAGCACTTCTTTGTTGTGGCAAAAGAGAGCAGTATAAGCTTGTATACTGTCGGTGTGTTGACATTGCTGCCGCAGAGCGGCGTTGTAGAAAAGAACATGCCGGATTCTGATATAGATGATTATAGCTGAACCATCTGTTAACCACATAGACCTGAAAAAGCCTCTCAGAGAATGAGAAAATAAGCTAAAACGCACTCAGAAATAGTATTTTTAACCCATTAAGCAATTTGCAACTCTTTAAATAGTCATTAGCTGCACGAAATGGACAATTCTGACACGACTTTGTGTTTAAGTTTGTAGAAATCTAAAATGAATCATCATAATTTGTGCACATAAAGGAAAAATCAGTTAAGCCAAGCCTTGGATCGATCAATCTTATGGCCCAACTTTGCTTCCTAGAAAAGAACAATACTCCTAAGTCACAAAATGTAGAGAATGAAACATATTTTTCCGCCAATCGAGTCATAAATGCCTACAAAAACCGAAAGTCTATAAGTCAAGGGATGGCTTTAAAATACAGTCTATCTTTTCAAGATACTCTGACCCTTAACCAACTCTAAAATTGAAAGTGTCTCCAGCCTTAGTGATTTGAGTATCACTCAAAATACTTTAACATTTATGAAAAAAAGGAAAACAAAAATCAACATACTGCAAAGACACTTTGGTCGTCAGTTTATTGCACTTACGATTAGGAAAAAAAACTAGAACAGGCTCTGTAATTGTATACAGAGGAAAAATTTAGGTAACCTGATATTAAATTATATTTGAGAAACATTGTTTATACTTTGTAAACATTAAGTCATGACCCAAGAATAGAAAAGAAACCAAATTTGTTTGTATTTAAGAACATTAACTATTAAACGCGGTTGTAGTTTCAGAATTTGTATTGAATCACTCTTGCGAGCGATCTTGCTTTTATTCAGAATATTTCTTCGCTTAAATCAGGGTGCCCAAGCCCACACACAGAAAACTATTTCTCTAAAATTTTACTCAAGGGTGAAATTGCCCTAATACTTAGAATAAATTTCTATACTTTACACATTTTTTCTAAAAATTGCTTTTGAGGGCAACTTAACTTAAATTCAGAAAAAATATCTTATATATAGAAAATATTTCTAAATTTCATTTTTAAGAAAAATAATTTTCAGAGTGCATTCGGCAAGCCACAAATTCGTTTTTGTGTGACGCAAAGGAATAGCTATCGCGTATACGGAGCACACGCGCCATAAGTCTACATAAAGCAACAAGAAACCTCTCTATATTTTGGAGCTAAGGTTTTGCATCGTCATATGAGCATCTCTTTTCTCTCTCCTATGTCTCTGGCAAATTGAAAAGCAACAAACCGAACGCTTTTTCATGGCTGTACACACACTCACATAAACAAAAATCGAGTTTATCTTTTTATTTCTTGTAGTTGTTTTTGCTTAAAATATATCTTGTGCATTTGAATTTGGTTCCACGCAGCCGTAAGCTCAATTTGGGCACCCCCACCTTAGACTTAGATAACGTTGATGAACAATAACGTTTGGTTACCGCTGTGTCTCTTCATGCATTGATTCTTTTCACAAACTAATAGTAGTTCTTCTTTATTGATTTTGTAGATTTTTTTTGTCTTAAAGAGTTTGATTTGTAAACAATATGTTATCATATAAAGAAGGTGAAATAACAAGCATGGCATTAAAGCCGACTGTATATTAAAACTATATAAATATTTTATACTTCAATTTTACGTACATAAACATAATTAAGTTATTTAAAATTGGAAACAGTCATGTAATTTAATTAGATTTTTTTCGGTACCGGGTTGCATCTATGAGAAATTTAAAATATGTGTTGCAAGTTTGGCTTCCTAGTGCAGAGACTTCAAAATTATATCAAGCTCGTTCATCGATTGCTAGTAGCAGGGCACGTTGAGAGACGCTCCAAGTATCGGGCAGCGACAGCTCCAGGGTGAATTCCAAAGTCCCGAGCGAGCATTGTGATTTTCCCTCCAAAAGTGTTTTTACAACGATACAGGGCAGCCTATTCTCCTGCAACGTTATTATTTTGTAGAGTGTGTAGAAACATTTCTGTAAGTCCTGTCTCTAGATGTATGGCATATGTAGGCGTGTTTTGTGGGAGATAAAACTCTCTTTTAATGAAATACCGCAATGACATATAAATCAAATGAATGTCACATATTAATATAAGCTTTAGTTGTAATCGTTTATTCTTTGTCTTGATCTTCAGTCTTCGTCTTAACTTCACGTCTTTCATCTTAATGAGCAGCATCAGAAACGTACAGCTTTGATTCTCGGCACAAATTGAATACGCTTGAAGGCTGGCTTGCCGCCTCTCTTCTCTCTTACACGCTCAACTGATCTGGCAAGGCTTGACAGATCTGGGATGCCAGACCCATCCCCACTTTATTTCAAATCTTACAAAGAAAAGTTTTATATAAAAAACTTTGCT
Source organism: Lordiphosa stackelbergi (assembly GCA_018904235.1). Lineage (NCBI taxonomy): Eukaryota > Metazoa > Arthropoda > Insecta > Diptera > Drosophilidae > Lordiphosa > Lordiphosa stackelbergi. The sequence goes on from JAEIFU010002355.1 coordinate 7,964, forward strand.
TAATTCGCAGAGTTTTGCTATTTTCTCTAACAACTCAAAACCCACTTCTTCTGATTTTTGTAACGTCACGCCAGCACATATTTTGGCTTATATCTTTAACTTCTTATGGTCGATTGATGTCATTGTTTTTGCTGATTGTAGTGCTACTTAATTGCTAACCAAATACAAAACAATCCTTTTAAAAATCCAAGATTTTCATTTTTTTTTAAACATTTATTACAAATGTAACGTCACGTCAGTTTGGAAATGCCTATATACATTCTGATATGAGAGAGGGAGGGCAAAGAGTTGACACGACCGACCAACATAACACCAAAATCACGAGCAACGGCACCTTAGCCCACTCGACTATCAACCATAAGCAAAACCTCGCGTCAAAACCATACTTAAGAGTATAAGCAGATAGCACTTTGCCACTCATGACTAAACATTCGTTTAGAAAACGTAGAGGTCTTAGGATTAAGTCCCCGTGGGATGAAGTCCCCAACAATACAGAAGAAGAAGAATGTTTTTTTTATTTGAGGTCCTTTTAACATTGTCTATACTTACTTTACTATGCAATCTTTAATTCGATTTTTTTTGTTAATAATACACGAAAGTTTGAAGGCATGTCGCCTTTTGTCTTCTCGGATTCGAGCAGTTTCTTGTCTTAAAAAAATCAAGAAGAAAACAATCTAAATTGAAACCGATTTTAGTCCTGCCAATTCGTGCTAGATTTTATTGGGTGTAAGCTTCTAGGCAGCTGTATTGGTGTCGACCTAATCGCTTTAAATATGACCAGCGACTGCCTGTTTCTGCTCTCTTGGTCTTTGTAACCAGAGACAAGGGGCTATCGCTGTTCTAGAACACCGGGGCCGAAGTCACTCGGAAATTCACAACGAATGCTTGCAGAAGCCTTGCATCCCTGAGTGTCAGAGAGAGACAGACATATTTTTCTGTTCTCTCCATTTGGCCTGCTTTGTTCTAGAGGAGTAAACATTATATATGTTATCATATTACTGAATATATGAACATTCTATCTTTGTTGACTTCTCCCTTCTCTGTTTTACTTTGAAGCAGCTGTATAAATCCTTTTTGCACGGAAATATATTATCTGGCTTTCTGACTTCTTTCAAGTATATTGTGGATCCTCTTAAACAGACTATAAAACACTTCAACTTCAAATAAGCAAAGCCCATTTCAGTCATATTAATAAAGAAATCAATCAGATATCTAAAATGATGTCACTTTCTTCTAAAAGCCATCAACAATTTGTCAAATTCAATACAGATTTATGCAAATTTTCAAAACGAAACCAAAAAAAAATCCCTAAAATGATCACAAAATTAACCAAAATCTGTCCAGCCCTTAACTTTCAAAAATTGAACATTAATTTGGTTATTTTTTTGGTGTTGCAAATGAAATAAATTTATTTCTCACTCTGAAACTCTTCTTCAAATAGCCAAAAATAAAACCTACAACAAAAACCACAAGAAATATCAAAAAAAAAAAAAAAAAAAAAATAAAGAAAGAAATGAATTTAAAAACTGCCGAAAAAGTGAAAGTTCAGTTTTCTGATGTTGCTAAGCTGGCAGAGCAGCTGACGACGGCGACGACGACGACGGCGACGATCGCGACGCTGGCAATGCTCAATGAAAGTAAAAACGCATTTCATGAATTTCGGCATGAATTTGATATTGTTGTTGGACACATATAAATTATGCCTTAATGTCAACTTGGCAGAGCGGGAGGGGGGAGTGAGTCGAGTAGCAAAATTGCCCTTTTATTGTTTATCTTTTGGCTCGCTGATAACAACAAAAGCCCAATCTTTGGCTGGACCAGCGCACTTTTTTTTTGTACATTTTTTGTAATAATAAAACAAAAGTTGGTTGATTTTTGTGAGCACCTCAGTCCAGAAACGAAAGTTGTCGCAAGTCGCCCGCCACAGACTGTGGCTTTAGCTTTTGGCCCTTGCCCGTGGAGGAAGAAGAAGTTGAAGAAGTTGAAAGCAAAAGTGATTGTGAAATGCCGGAGCAAAAGTCCGAAAGGTTTGAAAGTTGAGTTGAGTTTAACCTACCCCACGCGGAAATGAACCCATACACATGGGGCCGTTCTTCTTTCACCCCTCACACACATAAAACTAACCCCAACACATGCTGATCGATGTAAGCTGACTTTGACACTACATCAGGGTCAGAGTTGTCAGAATTCAACGGGGTTTGTTGGGGATGGTAGGTAGTTAGATAATTAGTCGAGCATGCAATCAATTTGTTGCAATGTGGGAGGAAAATTTACACAGACCACACAAGGAAATGAAATGTTAGGCAAGGTTAAAGCTAGATAAATGCACATTTTTTTTGTCACAATTTTCACAGCAAGATATAAAAATTTCAAGTTCAAACATTTTTGATCTTTTCTTTACAATGACTTTATTACTTGGACTTAACCAATCAGGCTAAATGCTTTCTAAAGGCATAACTGGTAAAATAAGATTTTAAGTTTGGTGAATGTGTGAAATGTGTTGTTCGGTCCAGTTCTGAACCCTCTACTAAGCTTATGACCTTACGAACCTGAATCCGAACCCGCTTCAAAGTATCTTTATGATTCAAAACGAGGAATTTTTCGTTTTTCATGTTTTTAATTACACACGGTTTACTATTTACACACGGTTAACTATTTATTTTCACTGTTTGCCAATGCGGGTTCTTCGTTCTGCGTCTATCTTCGTCCATCCTCTACAATCTACTCCACGTTATCGTCTATTTCATTTATATAGTGTGACAATCATTCGATTACCATACCTTAACACTAAAATATCTATACATTTATACATATTGGCGGCTAATTTCAAAAAAAAAACTGATGTAAAAACTTACCGAATGCCGCTCCATTTGAAATCTCATTCAGTTCAGTAAAAGTACCAAATTCAAATTTCTTATACAGAAGTATAGCTCGACGAATCTAGACTTTTTCAAAACTGCTTTAACGACTAACTGAAGGCTATGGACAGCACATCTAACACCCTAAAACTCGCAATAAGTGAAGATCACAGCACAACTTGTCAATTTCCTGGTCCAGCTTGTCAAGATAGCAGCGCAACTTGTCTATTTATCGGTTCAGCTTGTCAAGATAACAGCGTAACTTGCACTAATGTTGACACTGAATTTGACACTTTATGTAAACCCAGCATAAGGGCACATGAAACATAAATAATGTGCCAGAAACGTTTTGCTCTCGCACGTATATAAACCACCACTAAGATGGGACGACCAGTACATTTCCAAGCTTGGTGTGAACAACTGGTGCCAGCTCGCATAGAGCGAAGAAAGGGCTAGCAGCGGCCAGACCGTCAAGCCGATGTGATATAAATATCGGGCCAAAGAAGAAGAAAAAGAATCCATTAAGAAGTTTTTTTTTAAATTACAAATAAAACACCAAAATTGGAATTGGATGGTGGAAACTTTCTTAGGGGCTGAAAGAACTATCTCAGAAATTTACTTTTTAAAGATAATTTCATTCAAATGTTGACCGCGACTACGCCGTAAATGGTCCAATTTTGGATCACTCTTTCCAGCATGGCTACGAGTATCTCGAGAACAACTCGAGTAATATTGGCTTCCAAGTCTTGAATCATAGCTGGCTTATCGACAAAGACTTTTAACTTGAGGTAACCCCTCAGGAAAAAGTGGTGTTATATCACATGATCTAGGCGGCCAGGTCTGTAATGCGAAATCAGCTATTTATTGAAAAGATTTCTTGATAAAGCCAAAGCAAAGCTGATAAAGCTGAAACCAAATGTTGTCGACATCAAGGGCTTCCATTTCAGGTAACAAAATGTCAAATATCGTTGACGGTTATGTTCTGTCCCGCCTTATTTTTAAAAAAATACAGACCGATGAATTCTGCATTTTATAAACTACACAAAACAGTGCATTTTTGTGGATGTAACGATAGTTTGAGAGTCTCCTCGAATTGCTCATCAGCACTAAATGCGACAATTTTGTTTGTTGATGTACCAACAAAATGTTCACTGAACAAAATTTTGCGCGAAAACAGCGGATCTTCATTGAGCTTGGAGACGTTGTTGCAGTGTGAGTTAATCCTTAACAAAATAAGATGACCAAATGACATCAGTCACGCGTGATATCTGAAAACAGAATATTTTTTAAACCTTCAAGATTTTTCGGGCTCGAGGCCTCGTGATGTTTGCATTAACTTTGAAAACAGACAACACAACACACCACAAAAGCTAGTTAATCGTCAAGCTGATTCATTGGTATCTCTATCAAATCATCAGCGATCTTTGCCATTCTGCAGTCAAGCTTTGTCTCCATGTCAGCGCTGTAAAAATCGTTTGGGAATTCCAATGCGATTTAACAGCGAAAACTGGCAACCAGACCTCGAGCCCATAAAATGATTGACTCTCATAACGGCCCTAAAGATTGGAAAGGATTTACTCTGGTGTTCGAAGACCCGAAACTTTTTGGGTTCGGATTCACCGAACGGGTCTAGACGGTCACTGAACCTAGGTTCAAATAATTTTGTTTTTCGCTTATTCAGAAAGATTTTATGTAAAATCGAACAAACTTAAACTTTATCTTCATTTTGAAAGCTGAGATCTTAGTCAAAGTCAATCATAAATATGTCTTCCAGTAAACATTGATCAGTATTGGCTCTTTGGCTGAATACAGAAAATTTAAAAGAATAAAATGCGAGGTAGATTGATACTTGTTGTGCAGGAACAGGTAATACAACAAATGCAACATTCCCAAAACTTAAAAAACTTCAGAATTTTGAACTCCGTCAAATGAAGAATTGAAGTCGTTCACATTTAAAAGAAAGAGGGTAACTTGTAAAAGGCGATCGGGCAAACAAGAACCAAAAATACGAATTCTTACGTTTTCATACAAACAAATTGACAGTGTAGTAATAAATAAAGGGAAAGATGAGAAAGGTAAGGATTTTAGTTAGCTGCGTTGTCTCTTTCTCGTACATTCTTTTTACCTTGCATTAAGCAGACAATTTTAGAAAATAAATACATATTTATGTGAAATGTTCATTTTACAATATGCATTTGACCAGCTGAGTATGAAATTTTTAAGATTATGGTCTCAGCTCCCTATCTGATGCTTTGTGGTGAATACTAAGCTTAAACAAAAACATAAGTAACTGCCGCTATTAGGCTCTAAAGTTTTTGTGAATAACTCATACGCAGAGTTGCGTATAATCATATATTATATTTGATACATAAATAGAAACTTGGCGTAGATTTTCTTTAAAAACTATTCGAATTTAAAATATAAAAGATTATTACTAAATATTTGGAACTCTCCTCACGGCCACAATTTCACTAGCACGTCCTCTCCATTTGGGAACAGATTCATTCTTTTCCCAACCTGCCTCACATCAATCCGATTGTTGTAGCAAAGTGTTACTATTCCGTTTAACATAGAAAGTAGCAACGTAGGATCGGAATCCTCCGCACGTTTCCTAGTACGAAATAGTACTACTTGCTCCCAGTTATTCTTCCAATCTGAGATTATCAGATTTGAAATCAGTATTGAAGAACTTTCTAACTGTAGCCCCGACCGCGCATCAATATTCCCCTCATCCGCTGATTCACACATCATCCTAAACAGGTATACTTTTATTGAATTTTAATCGTTCAGATCATTAGCTTTTCTATGGTGATGGATCTAATCATCGATCGCTTTGAATTCTCCATCTTTCGGCTTATCCAATTCGGCTCTGATTTTCGCCATTTCCATTTTGATTCTCGTAATTCCTGCCCATAGCCTCACGGCCTTTGCACGGTATTTCCGATAATAATGTTCAAATTTAAATTAAACACTCTTTGAGGCCCGACCTAATGTACATTCCTATACGTTTATCGAAATTTGTAATTAAAACAAACAAAGGTTTTTTTGTTTTTGTTTTTAAAAAAATTTTTGTTTATGGTTTGGGTTATCATTTATAAAGTGTTTTTACATTTCAAAATTTTTGCTTTTGCGCACCCCCCTGACTTTCCGTTTATATTTTCCAAATTTTAATTTCAGTCTACACCCAAAGCCCCAAAAAATTGTAATAAATTTAAATTTCACAAAAATGGCTTTGAAATTTAAAACGATTCATTTTTTGTTCTCTTCTCTTTCAAATCTTCTGTAATACTTTACCAAACCAATCAACATTAAAACCTTGACTCATTTTTCAACGTGTGCGTGTAATACGAAGCTTCTTTTCTATCCATTGATTTCCTTCCTTTCGTGCTTTTGGCCACAATGTTTTATCAGTCTTGAGCTTGGCTCTGGTTGTGAATAAACAATGTGGGGGCTGACTGGCGCATGTGCTTGACGACGACTCCCAGAGAGGCACAAGATCACACACTCACCCAGATAGGCGGCCTGCCAAAATGCAACGTATTACAGTTACTTCAATCAAAGCGGACGCGTATTGCTGGCCAATTTGGCCCAGGCGGGTAATGGACACAACCAAGCCAAGATGTTGCGCAATCGCCGCCAAAGCCAAAGCGCAGGCGAAACGTGCGAAATATGCGACTGCGATGAGTGAGAAACTCAAAGCCAGTGAAAGTGGTTGCTGAGCTGAGCTGAGCTCTTGTTTAATTGTTACTCTGTTTCACACGTCGTCGTTGTCGTCGTTCAAAAAAAGACCAGAAGGCCGACTTTTTGATTGAATTTCGGTGTTTTGATTACGCCTACTGAGGTTGGGGGTGGGGGGCTGTATTTAGGTTTCGGTGTCTGAGCAAACATTCGTGTGTTTGTCTTATGGCATGCGACCATATTTTTAATAGAGAGCCAGCCAGCGATATATGATTAACATTTGCTTCCTGATTTTTGCTAATTAAATTTAATAGCTGCACAGCGGCATTTCTCCGCTCTCAGCCACAAAATGGGGCTACTATGTTACCATGGCTGTGTGTGTGTGTGTGTTTATGTGGAGCAGGCGTGTCTCTGTCTAACTGATGTTTTCACTTTCGCTTCGACAGTTTTCCACACTCAGGGCCAATTAAACTATTGCAAAATATTTCTCAACTCACTTGCGGTAGTTTTTTGGCACAATTTTCTATTAATTTCATAATCAAAAGAAAGCGAAACTACGGTTAGGGAAATTAGTTTTATGACGGGTTTAACCAAGAGATACATTAAGATTGAGGAAAAACTTTCAAACTCAAATTACTGATAATAATTATATTACCTAATGGGTTTTTAAAAAGCAAATACTTAAATAGTGAGTGTTACCTTGAAAAGCCCTCAACATTTCCTGATGGTTGTAGCCGTAGCCCATTCCTGCCTTGAAGTCTTCACAGGACGTTAGAGAAGCCTCAAATAGTCACTCTGAAATGAAAAGAAATGTTTAACATCTTTTAAAGAAAAATTTATGAGAATTTTATAGTAGAAAAGTTTACAGAAAATTCCTTTCGTCACAGTATTTCACACAAATAGAAACACTTTTTAACAGCACATGAGCATCAAAGCAAAGCCAAGATGTTTCTAATCATATGAAATACTGTGAGGAAAGAAATTTTCTGTCGTTCTGCGTAAGCTTTTGAACCTACTGAAATTGTAAGGGCGCGCGCACACATGCAGTTGAAAGATGAACAGAAGGCTGACGACTTACAACTGAATTTTAAAGATGAAACCATTGCGTGATGTGCACGGTGCGTGGTTATTTGTCAAGATCAGCCTTAAGTTCTGCCATCAGTTCAACTTTCAGACGCCTGATCTCCGAACCTCATCTAGAGCCCAACTCTGATTTCAATGATCCACAGACGACTTACCTAAACCCTTTTTATGTAGAAAATTAGTTGGTTTTGTATTTAGCTACCTCATTTACTATACTCCTCCTTTATACTATAGCACCCTCAATACAATCCACCGTTTACATGTTTCTGGGGTTGCTATTTAGCCGCAGCATATCTCCTCTCGCCTTTAGGATCCATGTAATAGTCCTCTGTGTGGAGCCGTTATTGCAGAACTCAGCCCCTACCGCATAGTTTAAGTTCTTGAATATGCGAACTTCGCTCGATCTGGCCATGTTCACATGTTCCTTTTTAGTTTCTTCTGTTATGGCTGTGAGTAGAGATACACTACCTAAAATCCATTCCGAGTGCGTTGCATTTCCAGGGTGATGTTATGATCCTCGAGTTTTCTTCTAAGCGTCGCGTACCATCCAATCCCCTGTCGGAGCATATACCGGGACAAAATATGCGGCAATCTGGTGCTGTTGTACTCGAAAAGAGTTCTCGCTATATATTTTAGGTGCAGATTTAGGCTATAAATATTCTTCTAGGCCTGTATCAATCGCTAATAGGTAGTTTGGCGCATTTTCCCGCAACTTAAGAATTCGTTTTATAAAATACCTCTGCAGTTGGTCTGCTTCTTCGCTTACCTCGCCTCCCCACACTTGAGCCCCATAGCAGAGAACGGCTCTACTTATGACATTGAACACATTCCATTTTGCGCTAAGGTTCAGGTTATCGCTTCCTAAGAATTTACCCCATACGGTGTTTATGCTTCCTTTTGCTTCTTTTAACCTGGCATCCACATGTTTTTTAAAGCTCATAGTGGGTGTTAACACGACTCCAAGGTATTTAAATTCCGAAACAACTTGAACAGCCTCCGTATGAAAGAACCATTTTTCTGATGATGCCAGTCTTCCTCCTTTTCGAAATACCATAATTTGCGACTTTGACCATAGTGCAGTAGCTTTCTAGTCTTCTTATCATGTCATGCAGTGTCTCGGGCTTGTCCGCAAGAATGACGATGTCGTCCGCATACATGAGCACTCGTATATTTGTGTCTCCAACCATTACTCCACCTTTTAGATGCTCGTGAATGTCATCCAGATATAGAGCAAATAGCAGCGGTGACATGAGGCATCCCTTTTTAACTCCATTGTGTGTTTCAAAATCCTCCGATAACCGCCCACGAGTTTTTGCGTTACGTTTTCATTAGTTTAATCATTTTCGTTGATACTCCTAATTGTTGCAGCTTATATAGGAGTAGTCCTCTAGGCACACAATCGAAAGCAGCCTTAAAGTCTACGAAATAGGCATAAACTTTGCTTTTTTCCTAGAGTTTTATTTGGACTATTGACTATTAAGCAATTCAAGTGTAATTATACTTCAGCCCAAACAAAGTTAGTTCCACTTCCCTGTTATTAAATTTAACTTCGTTCGTTTTCTGATGGTTTGAAAGTACTAGAAGGTCGACGTGACATTGAGTGACATAGTTAACTGTTAGATAGTTTAACTGTTCAAAGTAAACCAAAGTCCACTGCCTATTTACATAGACTCCACAAATGTGCTGTTAAGGGAAACATTAATTCAAGACCCAGTAAAGGAGTCGGTTCTGGAACGATTTGCAGCCTTGAACAATGCACTTTTAAAATAACTTGCAGAATTTTATGAACCCATCTCTCTTTGTTAAAGTTCGTTCTGCCCAGAATTAGTTTTGAGTCTGCAAAGAGACATAGGGAATTCATATAAAAGCAGCTAAGCGACAATTAAGTCGCTCTTAGACATAAATATGTCGCTCAATATTACTTAAAATACTTAAAAGACTGAATTTTTTTACAAGTTGCCAATATTAGGAAGATGAGGAACTGGTACAGCACCTTCAGCGCCATTACCCCGCTTTAAATAGGAGCAGACTTAGTTTAATTGATCAACCCCTCCTACTGAACCTCTCGGAGGCAACCGAGCTAAGAATCGCAGCTCTATTTAAATTTATGGTTCAGTATTAAGGATCATACGAGGGTTTAAAAGGGTTTTACAGGGAATACTTTTTGTGTAGTTTCGTAATAGGAAATTCGAAATTTTAGCTATTAAAGAGCAAATACGTGACCGATTTATCTAGTTCTAAAAATGGTTACAGGTTTTTGTTTCACTTAAAAATCTCCTGTACTTTATTTTTCAAATGAATATTTATCTCTGTCGATACGTGACATGTCGAACGTGACATTTTTTCCATTATAAATCATGTAGGAAATTGCTAATTATATATTTATGAAGGTTAACTTTATTTTATAGCTAGCCATATACCCGGCGTCTATATAATATGTATAAAGTGGCTTTCCAAATTTATCTGATTCTAACTAACAGAACTCAACATTTCCTACCTACTAACCCAAACATCTCTGAGATCTGGCTCTGAATCACTTTTAAACCCATTCAATACGGTTTTGAACCGGAAAAATAACCAACTCTCTGTTTCCAACATAGAATTTTAAGAATTTTAAGAGTTGAAAGCTTAAATAATTTTTATGGTATGGCGCCGAACCGCTTTTCACCCGGTTATATTTGGTTCGGAACCGATCTTGAAACAGTAATAAATCTGGCTTCATATTATCAACCCTTATACAAAAATTTTCTGTAATTATATTGTATAACATTGTAGACATTGAAAAGTGGACAAAAGCATATGAAAAATTTAAAGTTATATCGAAATGTCATTGTACTCTTGATTTTTTTATAATTATGATTTGAATGACATTTTGTGGAACACTCTTTGTCATGTATCAACTTAAAAAAAATTATATTAAAGAATCCCATCTTAAAAGAAAAGAATTTCCACTTGTGCAACTTTGCAGTCGATATTCTTTTCAAGGGTAATATCAATATATGTTCAACTGACTTAAATTAGTTAAAGTTGAATGCATCTGTACGGCTAATAATAATCAAGTAAAGCTTTTGTTGGTCTCGGTGGGTCAAAAGGTCTTTGATGTAAATCCCCACATTAAGTTATGAACTTGAAATTTGGTTTGTAGGTTGGCCAAACAAAGTTATATATTTAATTGGTTCAGAAACGGAACGAACCAGTTTGAAATGTAGAAACCGTTTCAAAGTTGATTATTTGTGAAAAACTAAATTTTTCATTTCCCCTCAGTTTGTCAATCCTTTGGGTAACTGTTAAAGCGGTTAACCACCTTTAGAAGAACTCTCCGTTAAATAAACCTACAAACATTAGACGTGCTAACAACCCGGAAATCAAATGCCCATCACATTTTCCCACACATAATTAATTTAAAGTACACACCGAAAAAAATACAAAAAAAAAAAAAAAAACCAATGCAAATGAGCGCAAATGCGGAATGAAAATGAATGCATGGCATACAACACAAGCGACAACAAAGGCAAACACTGAGAGACAGCGCAACAATCGAAAGTGTTACACTTTCTGCACTTCAACAACAACAACAACAACAAACACACAACCAAGAGCCATAAAAAGAGTGTGCGATGTATGTACAAGCGATGTAATACACCACAACCAGCCAGCCAGTCAGCCAGTCAAGCAAGCTCGTCACAGTTGCGCCATCGACGGCAACGCATGCGCAGAGAATGAGACTGAGAGACAGGTGAAAGGGGCGGTAACTCTGTTTTGTTGCTGTTGTTGTTGCCATTGTTATTAAATGTACGTGCTTGTATGTGCCGGCTTGAAGCTCAAATGCAAAGAGATATTGCATAATATTGTAAAATTCTGAAATAAAAAAAATTAGTTCAATGTCTCAGTCTCAGTCTTTTGTTTAGAATTTGTTGAATTTGATAAAAAAAAAACAGGTTTATGGAATTTCTTTTGGGGGAATTTTTTTGGGTTTCAAGTTGAAACTTGTTTTTTAATCACTTTCATTTTCGTATTTGGAGGCAACTTAAAATTTAACAGGCACACAAAAAATTTGTTACAAATAAATTGTTTTGGAAAAAAAAGGAAGTATTTTATAGGAAAATTATAGATTTTTAAACAGTTTATGATTCAAATACTACAAAGGGATTTGAGTCATTTGTATAGATTTTGAAAACTTTAAAAAATACTTTCTTCTTTCTGTATGTTATTCACAATGTCTGCCCACAGTGTGAACATTCTTTGATGTCTTAAAAATACCTTAACACTAAAATATTGTTATATTTAGCTTTTGAAAGACTCCATAGATTTAATTTTTTTAATATGAAACATCTTTAATTTCGGTTCAGAATTTTAAGAAGATTTTCGGCTTGAGAACAATTAAGAACGCAACTTTTATACCTTTGCGATTGTTGTTGATAGAGAACAGTTACAGAGATAATAGGGTGGATTAAGCAGCAAGTGTATGTATTAGAGCCCTGCAGATCAGATCAAGCAAGAAAAGTCACAAAATGAGTCGAACTAAAAAAACTTCAGTGATATATCGGGACCGAAAGACTTGAAGAAAGACTTTTTGGCAAGACACCCACTACACCACAAAGCGAAGGTCAAGCGAGAGTATCGTAAAACTATCGCGTTCGAGCTCAAAAGTGATACGACAGGCGAAAGTATCGACAAATTATCGCATTCAAGCTTGAATATGATATGTGAATAGGGAAAAAATGACGAAATGATATTGACGAAAAACGAACAACTGATGCTGTTGTATCGATTGGTAAAGTGAGTCAAAGCAAAAACTATCGAAAAATGCTCGCAATCGATTGGTAGTAAAGTGAGTCGCAAAAGGTATCGAAGAACGTTTGCAAAAACTATCGAAAAAGGCTCGGCAATGAATCTTTTGCGAGCTATCGAGAACGAACTTTCTCTGCCACATTAATTTGTGGATCTTTTGCGAGTGTTTGCACGTTAATATTTCGCGTAAGTATCGTTAGCAATATTTTTAACGAACTTTTGGTTTAGTGGGATTGAGAAACATGGTGTGATTAACTGAATCCTTCTCGAGCAATACAGAATGAATTGGCGATCACTTATAGCAGCGGCCAAGACCGTTAAGCGGTTCAGATATTAATATCGGACCAAAAAGGATTATCCTTCTTATAGAAAGAAAAAATTAAATTTGTGGTAGGTGAGTTAATTAAACCTATTTACCGTGAGTGAAGACTTATAAAAGAGCGTAAAAATTCCAAAGAGGAACAATACCAAACAAACTTTACTCCCAACTGAGTGAACAATCATGCCCCTATCAATGCATAAGTCACAGTTCACACCTAAAGAGTCTACATAGAAACAAGACTGTGCTTAAGAGACTGCTTTTCAAAAATTTCGTTTTTTTAGAACCTTTCAATCTTCGTTATCTACCTATTTACCCGTCTTCATGACAAGCTAAAGGCCTCCTATTTAACCGTCGACCATTTTCAACTATAAAATCTTCACGAAAATCTGAACTCATTATGAAATTTTTCAAATTTTTTTTTGACTTTCAATTACCATTTAACCGTCTACAATTGATATTTACCCAATCCTCTTAATAAGTAAAACTTATATAAAAAATTTGATGAAATTTCGCGGTCTTTGGACCATTTAACCATTTAACGACGGGGCGACGACGAATCTATCAAATAAGATATCATTTAAATCGGTTCATGCTCGCAGAATAAATGTTACGCTTAACTGCACATTTGTGGAATCTATGTAAATAGGCTGTGGGTCTCATTTTGCTTACTCAGTGTTGTGAAGTTAAATTATAAACGAGAAGGCTAAGCTAACTTCATCTGTTCTATGAACCCTATGAGCCAATTGAGTGGAGCATGACATGACATAAAGCCAAAAACTCAAAAATTTTCTGAGTCTTATGTCGAACATAAAGCCCATGGGCGTTAGGTCCGTTTTTTTTTGACAACAAAAGCACTGCTTAGACAACATGACAAAAGGCAGAGCTAAAGTTCCCAATGAGTCACCCCAAATCTTATGAATTAAACGAAACCGCGTAAATCCGAATGCGATGAAAATTATGAAAAATTATTTGTGGAATAAAAAACTGCAAATCAATGACTAACAATTTTCATCGAAAGCAAGTCGAACTCTGTGATTTTGCAATGTCGTCACAGCTAATGCATCTTTTATATTATTTTTAAGTTTAAATTCTGCAATCCTGGCTTCTTGACTAGGATGGTTATGTTCTGAGTTTGAATTTCTTGTGCACAGATACATTACAGCCATCTTCATAGCACACATACCTCTTAATTCTATGCGCCTTCCTAGACATTGATGGAGCATTCGACAACACATTCCATAGTGCTGTCAAGAATGCTCTAATCGGAAGAGGAATAAACCCCACAGTAGGCAGATGGGTAGATTCACTTCTACGATGCAGAGAAGCCTCTGCAGTGGCAGGTGAAGAAACCATCACAGTAACCACAACTAGAGGATGCCCTCAGGGGAGTTCTCTCCACTGTTGTGGAGCCTACTAGTGGATGAGCTCCTAAAGAAACTCGCCTCCCTGGGCATAACATGCCAAAGATACGCTATTGACATAGTCATCCTTGCGAGAGGAAAATACGAAGAAACCTTATGTGACATAGTCCAGAGGGGACAGAACACAGAGACGAAATGGTGGCCGAGTATCACTTTGACAGGAATTTCACTGTACACCAAAGTAATAAGAGAGAATGGATCTCACTAGAAGAAACATATAAAATGCAACCACACACAATTATGTGGTATACAGACGGGTCCCTGACGCCCCAAGGAACCGGACTTGGGGTAGCAGGACCAGGAACAAATATATCTGAACCAATGGGAGAATTCACAAGCATATTTCAAGTTGAAGTATGTGCCATCTCCCGTTGCGCAGACCGTAATATGGGAAATAACTACCATAATAGAGAAATAGGAGAAACAATCTGACCCTACGATGAATACCGGGACACAACAACATCCCCGGAAACGAATTGGCCGATGATCTGGCAAAAGTGCAGCCACCGCAATGGTAGGGCCAGAGCCCTATTGCGGTATAGGCCAACATACAATAAAAGGATTCCTAAGCAAGGAAGAGAATACGCTTAGAACAGCCTCCTGGGTAAACACCAGAAGAATGAGACAAGCTAAAGCATTAATAGTGAACCACGACCTCAAAAGGTTCCATTTATATATATACCCCTTTCAAACTTTTTTTTGGCAATTTTTTTTAAATTTTCCAAAATTTCTTTCAGTGCTCGGTTGTTGTAGATGTAACAAAGATCTAAGCCAATTATTAGATCTCTAGGATAAGCAGTCTGGACTTTAGGTTAATAATCAGTCAGTCGGGTGTAGAGATTTATGTATATGTATGTATTTGAGATAGCTTTTGATTTAGAAATTTAAACATTGAAGAGTTAAATCAAAGCCTTGTGTGTGTTAACCACCTTTTTTTATAGGTTTTATAAGTGCTAAATATTTATTTACTTAATACAATATTATTAGAATTTTCTTTAAAATCAGCAAAAATCCAACATTTTCTCGTCTTTCTAATTCAACAAAAAGTCTTCTTTAATAAAAAACACCTAAACCCACTTCAAATTAATGAGTAACTACCCAAAAAAAACTAACTCAGCTTCATACTAAAAGGAAACAAAAAACAAAAAAAAAGTGAAAGTTTAATTCCACATTTAAAAAAAACCTACGACATGGTCCACTAAAAATTGTGGCCAGCTATTAACACAACAAAAAAAAAAATAACCAGAGTCAGAAACTAAACATTTTTACACAAAAAGAAAAATAATAATAATAATAGTTACTAACAAAAGGCCAAAAAGCCCAAAAGCATAAATATGCCCAAAAATCAAGCTTCTTTTTTTTATGTGTGTTGTCGTAGGCTCCATCATTCAGCGAGTTCGCATTTCTAATGAAAGTGAAACGGAAACAGAAACAGAACAGAAGAGTCACGAAAATTATGCAAATTATTTTAATTACAAATGAGAAATTTTTGGACCCAAAAAAACCAACTGACCTACTTAATTTGGCAGAGAGAAACTGATACACTGAAGCCTGTTTCTTTTTGTGCTAAAAATAACTTTTTGAACTGCCAGATTCCTGCTGTTTATCAGAAATAATGACAACACGCAGGCGCTGACAGGGAAAGTGAGTGACTTAAACTCTGGCTGCTCTTGATCCTCGTTCCTTTTGTTTGTGCTTTTGTTTATGTTTATTTATTGTTGTTGATGTATTTCTTTTCTACTATCCACCTTCTTCTTCTTTTCTTCTTCTGTTTTACAGGCAGGAAATCACCATTTTTGGGTTTCATTTGCAAAGCAAACGGTAATTTTTTTTTTTTTTTTGTTTTTACAAGTTTTGTTGCATTCTTTGATAGATTTTCTTTTGTGTCGTTTTTTTGTTTTATGTTTAATTGTTGTGCGAAAGTTTTAAATGAGTTTTTTGTTTTGTGTTTTAAGTTAATGAATGTTTTATATTTTTTTTATGAATTTTTATGAAATATTTTGCTTTGTTTGTTTAAATTTTAGTTTTTTAAGTGAAATCATTACAAAATTTCATCTTATTTTATATGAAGTCTTAAACAAATCATACTCTAAAAGGCTTCATTCACCATTTCACTCCATTTAAATTTTATTAAGATTGCTAAAAATATATTTTTATCTAACGAAACATCATTTCATGCTTTTACAAATCTATCTTAATTTAGAAAACTTAAATCTAAATCAAGAAAGCCTTGGCTATTCATATAAATGGTAAACGAGGGTTGTGTTTCTTCGTTTTACTATTTACACACGGTTTACTATTCATTTATATTGTAAACGATGGCTTTTTCTTCGATTTACTATTTACACACGATTTACTATTTACATTGTTTCCATACTGGTTTGTCTCTCACGTATTGTCAATACGGGTTTTTATCCGTCTCTCTGTCTGTCTCGTCCATTTCATTTTCTTTGTCCATTTTTTAATATCTTTTGAGTTCGACTCTCCGGCTCATCATCTTTCATTTTTATATATGTACAGTGTGACCATCATTTTTTTTACATACTCACATCAGGGCGGTCATTTTCAAATAATACCAAAGACTACATTGATATGGTAGCGAATTTTGTGTCTACTTGGGACTCGCCGTGAAGGTCAGCCGAGGGGTTACTGATTTTTGGGTTGGTGATTGGGGCAAAACCGATTTAGGGCAGGAGACACGCAACCAAGCTTATTAAAAGGGAGCACATGAGACCGCCAGACAATTCCATTTCAGTTCAATGCCTTAATTGGGTAGCCGTCGCTCTCAGCCATCCCAACCTAACCTTACCTTGGGTATACGTAGAATTGGACAACTAGGTTAAACACGTGCGTATACGTTCAAATGGAAAAGACTAGAGACTCTGTAAAGACGCTAGTCACAACTAGGCCAAACGATATCGACTCTTCTTGTTTATGTCTCGATGCCATTGTACCAAATCTGGTTCCAGGGATCTGCTTCCAGGAGTCAGATCCTAGGCTCGCTACAATAAAAAACTTTAAAGAAAAGAATCTACTCAAACAAAGCGAAGTTCAGGATAGCTCAGGCTAGGCGACACCAAACTATACAGCTATGAACATATGCAGCAGTGACGATGGTAAGTGGATCCGCCCAGGGGGCGAAAACATTTCGCTACTTACACATATACGAGCCGAACGCAAGCCAAAGCTGAGAAGAAGAGAGCAAAAAGACTTTCAGTCGCTAACTAGCCTTTGATGCGGACGAAGCAAATTCACTGCGGTTTTTTTTTGCCCTCGCTCTCATTGGCCAACGCTGGTTATTCCATGTTATTTTAGGTCAAGGTTAAAAACCCATAATATTCTTCAAATGGTTCAGGGTCCAGGGACTCGAACCAGAGAACGGCTTCGTTTGATTTCAAAACGTTCATACATTAATCAACATCTAAATAAATTTTTTGCTCTCCCAGTCATCAAACTTGCTATACATAGGGCGTGTTCAGCAAAATAATTGATCCTTGAGCAAGTAGCATTAAAAATTATGCATCAAATAGTTTCCTGCTGAACGAATTTTAAAAATTCTAAAATGGCGGTGTAGACACATTTGCGATCCTTGTTAACATGAATTCTGCATAAAAAAAGTTAGAATTAGGTTTAATTATAGTTTAGAATTTATTGTTATAATTTGCAGCCGATAGAAGTCTTAGCTTTGCAATTAATGCACAAGATCTACATGCTTTTATTCTTTGATTGATTGCATGATGATGTACGCAATTACTATTGGTGGAGCAGTATCACTTCAAAGTAGCGTACTATTTCTTCGATATATGCTACTGTATCATGATACTTGAAATTGGCTATTATGATGCCGCATCACTCGAGTTCAGCAGAAGGATCAGTGTGAATTTATACTTGATCAGGGAGCAAGTTGTTCTGCTGAACAAGGCCATACATACATGCTCGCTTCTAATTTTTATTCCATTCAAACCAGGGTTCGCCAAGAAGACTGCGCGAAAATGTGACTGTGTCTCTGTCTAACACACAGTGATGCATGACTTTGGCAAGCATTCGGCGTAAACTGGCATGTATTTCTCGTCCCACAGTTATATGGCTGAGGAACTCTGCATCAAACATATTAAACCTTATTGGCGCTCTGATTATAATCATGTTCGTCTTCATTTCATTCAGTTTGGGGATTTGTGCGTTCGGTTGAATAACGATGAAATATGAGATTTTAGCATGAGGCTGAGCAGCGCTGAGCAGAGATGGAAAAGACAGAGAGAAAGAGAGAGCTTTCTCCGTCGTTTTAAGCAGGGAGAGAACAGAAAAGTATGCTTGTTCATGGTGAGCACGAAAGCCGATTAACTTAGAAACAAGTTCAGTCAGACGAATATTGCTCAACCGCACAATGCGTTTGGCGGTATGATGCTGATTGTATTCAACGCTGAGTTTTGATCGCTGATTAAATGTGCACAATCATGTTCAATCAGCCGACCTCACATTCAACCACACTATGCCATAGATGAGAGAAATACAGATAGCACCTTTGCTCAGTCCTTTTTCGCTGTCAGCTGCGCTGCTATGGGCGTTCGCCCAATCCTCGCCCTGTCTTGCTCTGTGGCGGTTGTACTTTGTTTGCGCCAAAGCATGGCTAGTGGGTTGGAGTGAGACAGGGTTCAGACGGTTCGAGTTCGTGACGAAGACGGTTGCAGTCTGAATCTAAACTTGGTTCGACTGAGCAAACTTGCTGTCTAGATATTACATGGTCGTTGGTGTGAAGCTGATTTTATTCAACGCTTAGTTTTGTTCGCTGATTAAATGTTCAATCATGCTCAATCAGCCGACCTCACATTCAACCGATGCGCACGGTGCGTTTGCTGGTGTGAAGCTGATTTTATTCAACGCTGAGTTTTGTTGAGAAAAAAAATTGTATTTTTCATATCAATTTTACTCCCATAATAACCAAGTATCAAATTGATATGTTAAAAAATTTCAAATCGATATTTTTCCACATTTCATTATTACATTTTTGGTATTGTTCTAAAATTATTTGATATCAATTAAAGTATACGATATTATTTTGAATCAAAAAGATATTATTTTCTTGCCAATTGAAATGAAAACATGCATATTTTTGAAAAGTTCATTTTAGTCAGGTGATCCACTCGATTGTCGCAGTGATGCTAAGTATCGAATTCAATCTGCATACGACCTCGATATTCAAACTTCTCTTCCTTTGGTTGACTGGTTTGGCTTAAAGTTTTATCTTAAACTCAGAATAATTTACAAACGTCTCGTCTACTTAATTGGTACCGTAAGTCGCTCTGCCCTCATACGAACACGAGCCTAGAACTTCGTAAACTCATAGAGTAAAAAGTATTTCAATTCGTGGATCGTTTCTAGATTTATTAGTTGTCAAACCTCAATAGTTTTGGTTCTGGTCTTTCAAACTGACTCACAAACACCCCATCAGTCTAATTTTAAACCTAAGGTCTGGTTCTACAGATTCTTAGGTAGTTGACAAATGTTTGACTCTTTTTTTATCAAGTTTTAACTTTTTGTTTGGCATAACTCATCCAATTTACCAAGCTCTTTAAATCATCAATCTTTAGTTGAATGGACCACACTTATTATTGTTATAATTCATGAGTTCTCTACAAGGGCTACCAAAAGTATATGGTCTTTGAAATTTGGTTTTCAACTTAACTTATTTTTATTTCGTTCTCGAAGATAGAAATATATCGATTTTGAATAGGATATAAAATAATATTGAGAAATTCTGAACCAAACCTCTTTTTATATATAGGAAGTTCGATTCGGGTTTAGTTTCGTGAGGTACCAAACTTAAAAGGTTCGATTATGAGCCGCTTCGATAAATACGAAGCCAACCGGTTCTTCGGGGTTCGGCTCGGAACCGATTTGTAGTTTTCCTTTGCTTTTTACAGCGCTGGCTCAAGGTCTATGGTAAATTATAATTCAATACAATCAACACAATTCAACAGAAATAGCTAACAATATTTATTGAAATAGCAACGGTATGTCTGGACAGGCTGTTTCGGAATTGTCCCCAATTCACTCATCAGCAGACTTTGTTGCTTTTCACACTTCAACCACTTGCATATTTTGCTATTTATTGGCGAAATTTTCCGAACAAAGAGTTGGGAATTACACAAGCGTTAAATTCAAGCCCTGAATTTCTGATATGAAATTTCAGCCTGAATTTATGCAATGGTTTTGAAGGTGTATCCAATTTATGTTGTGAGTTGAAACTGCTTTTATATCTTTGGCTGTTGGCAGATTCTGAACAACGTTCAGTGATCATTCTGGTGGCGCCAAGACGAGAAATACACAAGGTATTTCGGTTTGTTTGTTTTTAATAGGGAAACCGTTCAGGTTTTTAGTACAAACAATTCCAAATCGGAAAAAGTTGGATTTACCCAATTTCTCTCAGTTAATGAATTTAGATTATATTCTAACATAAACCTTAAACAATTTATGCCTCAATTTCTTGGATATAACTTTTTGAAATCAGTTTACCTTTTTACGCACGAATTGCTGTATGCATCGGTCGGCATTGGTAGCAGAGACGTTGACAGTGTTTTAGGCATTAAAGCAGGGGACGGCAAAACACACATGCTTATTTTGGCGCTGCGTGTGTGTGTTAAGCCACGCAAGAGCGCATTTATTTAGCACTTCTTTGTTGTTACAAAAGAAAGCAGTATAAGCTCGAATACTGTCGGTTTGTCGACGTCGCTGCCGCAGAGAGCTGATGTATACAAGGTACATAGGAAAGTGCCGGACTCTGCATTAAAGAAATATTGTCCATATATCGAATCCATTCTAACAAGATGCTTAAAAACTTTCAGTTAGTGCAGTGGCAACATCTCTGCTCGCATTGCCGACCTCTGCCTTTTGGACTTTACAAGATTTTCGTTCATATGAGTTTAGTTTGTAATTTGAAACTTTGTTTACATTATGTATTTTCCCCTTAAATTTCCTCCAAAAAATTACCCCTCAAATTCCTTTCCCCCTCTCTATTTTTTTTTCTCGCGACTTTCCTTAACCTTTCAGTCAACTCATTTATCACCCACCAACTTTCATCTCTCCCACAATAACAACCCAAAATCCTTGCCAAAATGCCGTGACAACCCAAAAGCAGCAGCAGCCAGTCAGTAACCATCAGTTAAGCTCCAAAAAATTCCCAGACATAAATCCTAATTAAAAAAGCCAACCAAAAGTTATCCATACGCCTCGTATGGCCGGCGCCGCCATTGCATGCAGATTTGCAAGTCCTAATTTTCACCATAGACAACCGCTAGATATTACTTCACATTGCATTTCACTTACGCTTCGTGCACATAAAAAGAAAAGATATTACTTCATTGCAAGAAAAAAAAAGAAAAGAAAAAACGGCAACCGCAACATGGCATAAAATTTCGCAATAGTTGGTAATTCGCCTACAAAAAGGCAACAGTGTTCGTTCGCAAATGAAAGTGAGAGTGAATAAGAAAGCGGAAACTAATGCGCGAGCGAAAACCGAAAAAAAGACGGGAACTGGTTTCGGTTTTCAAACTTGTTTCGGAAAAAAAAAACACAAATCAAAGAGATCTCTCATGCTCAGCTGCGTCTGCGCAGCGTTTGAGTGGATTGAGTGGAAGCTCTGAGTGACTCTTTTTTTTTTTGTTGGGTTTTGTGCAGAGACGATAAAAATCGGTTGGTTTGAAAGCTGAAATTTCACTTTCGCTTTTTGTTTGGATTGGGTTTTTTGTTGCTTCCTCTTTTATGTTTGCTTGATGTTTGTTTGTTTGCTGGCCTGGCATTTGTAACCCGTTTTTTATTGTTGCTTTATGACCAAATGCGGAAATGGCAAATGTTTTATGTTACATTTTATAATAATGGGGTTTTAACAATTTTCTCAGGATTAAAACAGAATTGAGCCTGGAAAGGCTATAGGGGGTCAGTTTTAAGTGGTGTTGAAAGAAATTAGGGACTAGGGCGATCGCTGTCGATGCCTTTTACAAATTTAAAATCGATTAAATTATATATCCAAATTATTTACAATTTATTTTTGAAATATCTAATCCAAAAATATAAAGTTTCGATATTAAAGCGATTTATTGAAATTTTATTTAATTTAGATTTTTGTATTTACTTCCGCAAAAGTTTTGTAATTTGAAAACAAAGTCTGGCCTGTTCCCGTTTTCGATTTCGAACAAATCATGCGGAATCGGAATTGTTAAATGTTCTCGCTTCCAAAAACTGACTGTGTTATTCGTCTTTTAATAACAAAATTCCAATTACCTTCATTCGATCCTCTGGATCGGTCAATTAAAAGCTTGAACCGAGTTCTTTAATCAGGTTGGACTTAGAGGCTTCAAAACTCTTGACGCAATTCCAATTGAGAATCGGATTCGTAAATTACTTTTTAATATTTTAGTTAAACTTTTTGGGATCGGAATTGGAGTTTAGAATCAATTCGTAACAAATCACGGATTATTTTAATGATTTTGTCTACAACGATAGCTGTTTCGAATAATTCTCGTCAGCAGATTTTTTTTATTCCATTCAACGCCCTTAGGGGTTTTACCCGGCTCGAGGTCATTTTTTTAACGTGCTATAAAGTTCTTAACTCCACAGCTGACAAAGCGGACGCTGTGCCTTTTCCCTGAAGACGAATCCTGAAGGGTTTCGAAATATATGGGAATATCAAAAATCGCTGTTTGACCTCGAGCCGGCTAAAACCCCCAGTATTTTAATACATTTATTTTTCGATATCGAAGTATGTAGATTTACCGATAAATTAGGCAATTAAATAAATAAATAGCGATGTATTAAAACATCGAAAAATCGATTAATTAAATTATCGATAAATCAATATACTGATATCTGATATCATATTTGAGTTTGATAAAATTTTTTTAGAAGGTTACAATATTAAACCTAAAAAAGTCTATAGAGTCGCCGATAAAGTTTATCTTTTAGATATACTATCGAAAAGATAGGATAAACCGGTCACCATATGGGTACTAAAAGTGTCACTGTATTTTGATTAAGAAATTTTCAATATATCGATTAATTAAAATATCGATAATTTTATTGATTAAACTATCGATTAATCGATATACTCATATCTGATATACATATTTGAGCTTAATATAATAAGAATTTATTTTTAGCCAATTACAAAATTAAACCTAAAAAAGTTAAAGAACATATAGTTTGACAGCCAGTTTTTATATAAAGTATAATGATCCGATAGATTGAAACCTCACAGAATCATTTAAAAACTGCAAAGTTTTTCACATTGATGTGAAATTCATAAACCAATCGGTCAATAATAATATATTAATCAAGTTGTAGAAAGATGTCGAAAAAAATCTTATCAATATTAGGAATATTATATCATTCCTCTCCAATAATGTTGAGAATTATAGAGGTACTAGCAAATAACCCAACGCGCCTTGCTGCGCCTTCAACAAGAACCAAACAATATTAGATTTAATAATGCTCCGTGAGAACCCAGAAATCGAAATTGCTGATGGGTTTTCCCTCCAACTCCCACCCACTCTACACCCAATTCCCACTCACATCCCACCCACATTTCCAACATTGAAAAATCACAATTCAAATTAATTCGAATTCTGTCCTGTACAAACCGAGTTTCAAGCCAATCGGGTGAAAAATTGTTTTTTTCATCCAGAATTTTCAGATTTTCCGACCATTGGTTCAAAATTTTCATCATTGGAAAATCACATTTGAAACTATTTCGTATTCCGCCCTTACAAACCGAGTTTGAAGCCAATCGGATGAAAAATATTTTTTTTTCATGCAGATCGAATTTTCCGACCGTCAGGCAATTTTCCAATTTCGAAAAATCACATTTCGAAATATTTCGTATTCTATCCCTACGAACCGAGTTTCAAGCCAATCGGATGATAAATAGCTATTTTGAATGTAGAATTTTCCGGGCATTTTCACGCCTAGGTGGATTTTCCGACATGGCAAAATCACATTTTAAATTATTTCGAATTCTGTACTTGCAAACCGAGTTTCAAGCCAATCGGGCGAAAAAATTGTTTTTTTTATGCAAAATTTTCCGGGAATTTTCCGAACGTTGGGTCAAATTTTTCAACTTAGGAAAATCACATTTCAAACTATTTCGTATTCTATCATTAAAAACCGAGTTTGAAGCCAATCGGATGAAAAATAGTTTTTTCATTCAGAATTTTCCGCCCATTTTCGCCCGTGGGCGATTTTCCAAAATCGGGGAAAACACATTTCCAATTATTTCGCGTACTTTGCATACAAACCAAGTTTCAAGTCAATCGGATGAAAAATCACTTTTTTTCCATACAAACTTTTCCGACGCTTTTCCGGTGGAATTTTCCAAAACCCCGTCTTAGTATGCACTTTCACCACTAACAGAAACTCCTGTCCAAATTTCAGGTTTCTATCTCTACCGTTTAGGCTGTGCGATGATTGCCAATCAGTGAATCAGTCAGGACACTCTCTTTTATATTTATGGAGATTTCCAAGTTTTCCGCAATTCCTAAAGCTTTGAGAGAATTATGACCTTTCAATTGCAACATTTATGTAGTTCCGTTATTCAACATGGATTTGTGTAGCTACGATCCACTACCCCTAACTTATTAGAGCTTACATCATTAGTGATCAAAGGATTCTTATGTAAGATGCTAACTGACGTCATTTATACTGATTTTAGTAAGGCTTTTGATTCTGTCAATCACTCCTTGCTGTTTCACAAGTTTAACTGAGTTTAATTGGTTTTCCAACTTCTTATTTGGATCTCTGATTACCTAAGTTATACAACACCAAAAATTCTATTCTGTAATTCATATTCTAAACTAATCCAGGTTACCTCAGAAGTACCCTAAGGTAGTCACTTGGGTCCATTGCTTTTCACTCTCTTCATAAATGATCTTCCGTCAGTCTTGAGTCACTCCCTGATGATGTGAAACTAACTTTGCATTACAGTCTTGGTGTAGAGATAATCTACTAAGCCTTAACAGTTCCAAGTGTAAGGTTCTGACATTTTACAGAATCTTACCACAATTCTTCTCTTATAAGCTTGATAATGTCCCACTAAAGTGTTTCAATGATACAGTCAATGAGGTAAATGATCTAAAGGTAATTCTTGATCACCGACTTAAATTTGACTCTCATATTACTGCTACTATTTGTAAGGCCAGGAGTGTTCTTGGGTTGATCATTCATGTCATTGGTGATTGGCTTTTAGCTAATTCTCCAAAAACTTTTGGAAATCCACAGATGGAACTGCGTATCTAACGTTTTTCAAATGATATGATTTGGTTTTCGAAGAAGAAAAAGAAGAGACCATTGCTTTAGTACTTCAAAAATCTACAGTTCGTTGATAATAAATTGAATGAAGGGGTAAAATTTTACCGTACCGGTGGAACTAGTACCCGAATATCACGGTATCTGACTTGGAAATCTTGCACCATCAGTTCACTTCAACTAAGCGAACAGCACCCAAATACTGAGATCAGATGAAGGTGCTACATTGTCAATTAAGTTCATCGACGCTTTTATGTTGAGGGTATACTCACGGTTCAATATTCCAAGACAAATCCAAACAATAGTCAAAGTGACCATTAAAGGAAACGATATAAGTAAGATTATCTGAAAAAAAAAACAAATTTCACAATGGCACATTCTTGAGGTAATTCTCAAAAAGGGAATTTTGCTTGTTTCACTGACGAAATATGTTTCCGGTCACACTAACGTACACAAAGATTAGCTGATTGGACGGTTATGTCTGAAATTGAAAATCAAAGTTCGTCTTCCACATGTGAGGCAGCATGATAGCTGGTCTGCCCAACTCATGAGTGTAGTCAGTTTTCAATAAAGGGTCTGATCTGAAACCCTCTCCACCCATGGCAACGCCATTGATAAAGCAGATGTTCCTATTGGTGACACTTGGGGAGATTGACTGCATATCGATAGAAAATCTAGCCTTTTCAGCGGAAAATAGCTATATGTTGTGACAATAGCTAGATTATCCTAGACAGTGATTTGCCCATTTGCAGCGTATGACCTGCCGAATGTATATCCATCTCTTAAGGGGAAATACAGAGAAAGAATGAGGTCATTTAGCTCATCCAGCGAATTACCTCAAGGGTATAAAACGCATATATGGTGTAAATGTCTAGCTCCTCTTCTAGATGCTGAAAGGTATTTCGTATGGCATACATTTTTGTTTTTGATCACCAAGCAACACACTGACTTATCATATGGTTTTGGGCTGCTTGGATTTCTTATCTCTATGAAAACAGAATGTGGCCCTTTTTAAAGTGTTTTTTGGTTCTAGTCTATATTTATGCGCCTCGTACTTGAGTCCCAACCCCAGGTACCGGTTTCAAATTGCACTGCTCAAATATCTTTAAACACCAGATATCAATTTTGATCTGCAGAACAATTTCTTATTCCCAAATAACTAACAAGTAAGTTCTGTGCAATTATTTGGTGTTTTTTGTCGGATCTTATTGGGTTTTTCAATTATTCCTTTATATAATAGTATCCAAAATGAGAAACAAAGTTAAGTTGCTTAACTTCTAGCAGATTTAGCTAATTTGCTCAAATCTCCATGCAAATAAATTTGTCCGACAAAATATGACCTAGTTTATAAATCATTTGGTATATAGTATCAACTATTTAGTAGTAGTCACCCTTATCAAGTACTTAATTTACAGCACTACAATAAATTCTAAAAAAACAAAAACAAAAAAAAAACTACCATTTCTTATCACTGCGCTCTCTCATGACTAACTTGTTTATTTCACAAAATATATTTATTCATATATTTTTTTCTGTTCTTTCATTACAGGCAAATCCACATCGAATAGCAAAGAAATCATCTGTCCAGATGATAAATACAAAGAAGAGGGTGATATATGGAATGTTGAGGCGCAAACGGCATTCCTGGGTCCCAATTTGTGGGACAAGACATTACCCTACGATGCTGACCTCAAGGTAACACAAGTTAGTATCATTCAATCATCGCTGCGTAGTGGCTGCGTCTGAACCAAAAAATAACCTCCAAAATTTGCACACACACACAAGAAAAAAAATATTAAAGTACAGTCATCACTCAGCTAACATGGCAAAACAAAAACAACAAAAAAAAGAAGCTTTTTTAGTGCGAGAATTGCATTCTCCTCATCAAATATGAATCAAATTTTTGTTTGTGTGACTAATTTTTGCCTGATTAAATGTACACTAGTTTACACACAAGTTTGGTAACAAGACATTTTGAGTTAATAAAACAGTATTTTTTTGGGTATAAATCTGGTCACACTGGACTTAGATATATTATATTACTTACTTCACAAGTCTGTAAGAAAAAATTTGTGCAAAGAGAAAGAGTTTTTGATACTGGTAGGATTCAAGGTCAATTATAATGGTACAAAATCCCTCCTAACACACCCCCCCCATACACGAAAACCCCACCCCCCCCCCCCCCCCCCCCCCCCCCGTACACCAGAAAGTTATTTGTTCTAAATTCAAGAAAAATTCAATTCGGGAGGAAATAGGCCTAAAATTACGAAATAGTTTCTATATTAAAGATTTTTTTCTAGGGCAACTTTACTAAAATTGAGAAAAAATCTAAATTTTGGGTCGATTTTAACCTTTGACTGATTTTTCTTAAATATAGAAAAATAATTTTCTGGGTGTAGAAAAGTAAAAATTTTTTTATAAATTTATTACATCGAAATTAAGGTTTAGCCAAAACTAACTCAACTAATGATTTGAAAATATTGTTCAGCTCTAAGTGCCGATTAGAACCTAAGGGCGCACGCACACATGCGGCTGAAAGATGAACTGATGGCTGACCATGATATTTCAGTACGTCAGCAAGCTGAAATAAACAAACATGCTTGATTGAATCCTCAAAGCTGAACTTGCAACTGCATTTTAAAGATCAAACTAGTGCCAGGAGCGTGGTAAATTGTCAAGATCAGCTTTAAGTTTAGCCGTCAGTTTATCAGCAGCATGTGTGCGCGCGCCGTGGTGAAGTTATATTTGGGAAAATGATTGAAATCAGGCCTGTTCCTGTTTTGATTACGATCAAATAACGCGGAATCGGAATTGTTAAATATTCTCGCATCCAAAAACAGATTTCGTTATTCGGCTTTTGACTTCAACATTTCAGATGTTACAGGCAAATCCACTCTCCGGGTAAGAAACTGCAGAACACTTAGTTTTTCGTTGGTTTTTAAACTAAAACTAAGAAAACTACCTACAAAACCTACACAGAGGGAACAAAACACAAACATTGAATTTAAGATGAGCGCAAACGTGCAATATTAAATTGAGTTCATATTGTTTCGCTTTGAGTTGATTTTATTCCGTTCTCAAGAACATTTTAAACTTAGCTAGGAAAAAAGTTTGATTGATTTTAGATAAGCTTATAAGCAGATCCTCAAAATTTTGGCTCTCCGGAATGGGCAACTATTACGCAGTTCAAGAAATATTGGCCTCTCGCAGGCTGGGGAATGAAAGATATACCTTTCGACGAAGGTTTTCAAGCTGAATAAACGTAAATTTTTAAAATTTCTCTAGCATATCAAGTTTTTCAGAAATCAATGGTCAAAGTTGTTAAAAATAGCTAAGAAGGTAGTTTTTAAAAATTTATTAAAAGGCAATATTTCAGGTAAGGCAATATCAAGGTATATATTTTATTCCCCGGCCCGCTAGAGCCCAATATTTGTTGATCTGTGTTATTTACAATCGCTGGATATGCTGTTGCTCCGCCCATATTCCATTCTCCATTCCATTCCATATTCTTTCATAAAAGTAGAAACAATTTTGGAACTTGCCTGGGAATCCAATACTGGCCTTCTTCACTTAACGAATGTGTGAAATGGCGTGATAGCGCATTGAGCTATCGCACACTTTTTTTACTTCACTTCTAGAGAACTACTTATACTTTTCTGTGTCCTTGTTGAACTGAGTTGAATTGTGCTTATTTCAAGCACTTTTAGAACATATGTGCTTAAAATATTTCAGAAAGTTTTGTTCGTTTTATACCCTTGCAAAGGGTATTATAATTTCGCCCAGAGTTTGCAACGCATAGAAATATTCATTTCCGACCCTATAAAAAATATATATTCTTGATCAGGGTGACAAGCTGAGTCGATTGAGCTTTGTCCGTCCGTCTGTCTGTCCGTCTGTCTGTCTGTTTCTACGCAATCTAGTCTCTCAGTTTTAAAGCTTTCGAGCTGAAACTTTGCACAGAGTCTTCTTTTTACTGCACACTGCTAATATGTCGGAACCGACCGGATCGGATGACTATATCTTATAGCTGCCATAGGAACTATCGGTCGAAAAGTGGGTCTTTGTGAGAAAAACTTTTTTGTTTTTAATGTTAACGTGTCTCACTTCAGCAATTATTAATATTATGCGCTTTTACAAAGATTTGGAAGTTTTTGGTCAAAATCGGATGACTATATTCTATAGCTGTCATAGGAACTATCGGTCGAAAAGTGGGTTTTATTTAGAAAAATAGTTTGTTTTAATGCTGGCGTTCTTAAACTCTGATGTATTAAAACATTTGCAAGGGTATAAAAACTTCGGCAAAGACGAAGTTTGCTTGCCCTTCTCGTTTTCCTTTCTTAAGAAAATTTTAAACTTTTGATTGATTTTGAATTGGGTTATACGATGATACTTTTGGTAATCCGGAATGGGAAACGGAACAAGTCTCTTTGGATTTAAAAGGAAGAGAGGAGGCAACTATTATTTACAAGCTCTGGATATTTATTGTTCCGCCGCCATAGAATCAGAGGCATGGCGCTGCTGTTCAAAAACAGCATCAACGACCAACCATCTATTCCACTCGACTTGGTTCATTTAAGTCTTTTAGAATAGTAGAAACTATTTTCGAGCTTAACTGGGAATCGAATCCTGGCCTTCTGCAATTAACGAATAACGTGTGAAATGGCGTGTTAGCATATTAAGCTATTACACACTGTGTTTTACTTCACTTCTAGAGGGCTACTTATACTTCCTAGAGGCCTACTTATACTTTGTGGTGGTTGAACTGAGTAAAATTGTGCTTTTGAAAGAACATTTCAGCTTAAAAAATTGCAGAAAGTTTCGTTTGTTTTTTTAAGTTGAAAGCAACTTGTTTACTGGAAAGATAAAAAAAGTTTAGGGTGTATCTACAAGGGTAGGGAAGCCAATATATGGGTAAGTTGAGCCAATATCTGGAGGTCAACAATTTGCTATTGATTTATATTTTTAACTAATTCATTCATTAACTAATCTAAAGTTCAACGCTTTATATGAAAGAATAAGGTTTCCCCCTGAAACGTGAATAATTTCTAATTCCTTAAGCTATTTTTTATGATTAATTATCAGATGGTGGACAGAGCTGTTGGCTATCAGCTGATTTCAGAATTTTTAAAAATTCAAAAATGATTTTTTCCTAAAAATATGTCTTATAGGTCGGACCCAAAACGGCAACATGGAAAAATCAGGTCTCAGCATTCCCAAAGCTAATATTTAGTTTATAATAAGGAATTGTGAAAATCGAAAAAATTTTATTTTTAATTTTATTATTTAAAGCTTTAAAACAAAAAATTACTCATAGGACACCTTCATTGAATACAAATTTTTTAAAACGAAATTTTTTGTTCATTTCAATTGCTGTCATCTTTTGAAGTAACACATAGTTGTAGACTACAACTTGTAGTCTTTTACTATTTTCCATTCGAATAGTTTTTAAATAGAATCAACGCCGACTATTTATAAGGAAAAAATATATGATAATAGGCAACACTGCGTATGAGTTATATACGAAAACTTTAGAGACTATTCGCGTCCTTTTTCAACTTTTCTTTGTTTTTTTACGCTCATTATACATCAAAAAGTATCAGATAGGGAGGTGAGACCATGACCTTTAAAATTTAATACTACTAAGGGGGTCCAGCCTAATGTCCATATGTCCGTTAAGGGAAAGTTTTAAAGTTTTTTTTTTTGTATGTAAAAATTTGTTACAAATTCAAATTTTGCCTTTTTTTGATGCGATCCACGAATAGATCCAATTTTGTTCTTTAAAAGAGCTTCCCACGTCATCGAAAAAAAAAAAATAGAAGTCAAAAGTGGCAATGTTTGGACTATACGGCGGGTGGGGTAGGACTTTCCATTTCAGCGTTTCAAGGTATGTTCTGACAAGCTGCGCATTATATGGCCGAGCGTTGTCATGTTGCAGAATAACCTTGTCCTGCCTTTTCTTTAATGGTGACCGTTTTTGCTTTAATGCTCGGCTCAATCGCATCAGTTGAGTTTGGTAGAGTTGCCCAGTGATGGTTTTACTCGGTTGAAGCAGCTCATAGTACACCATGCCCAATAGGTCCCACCAAATATAGAGCATGACCTTGCTATCGTGAATATACGGCTTTGGCGTCGATGGCCGAGCGGCCCGTGTAACTTTTTGCGCTTCTTGGAGCATTCAATGGCCTTCAGCTGCATTTTTCTTCAAAGTAAACTTTCCCGCAAATTGTGTTTTGTTGGCACAAAAGTTGACATTTTAGGAGCACACAAAAACTATGTTGTTTACACTTCAGCGAAACGACACACTCAAAAGGAAAGCCTTATGATGAGGCTTCAAAATGAAGTTGGTTGCAACCATTGTCCGAGTCGATTGACGACAAAAATCTTTCACACTTTTATTTTAATAACTTAAGCATATAGAGCAATATTATAAACGAGTTGCCCTAACAGCACAATTGTTTTTGTAAAGCACCGATACATAGTCTAGACAGGCCAAAGTAATAACATATTTAACTTCATCTCTTTCTTGGGTTTGTTGTTGTTTGACAAATTATCTTCTTCAAAAATGTATTGAAGCCTAAATTATTAAGATCTTCGAGAAGTTGTTTTTAAACTTAATTTCAGAGTTTTCAAATAGTTTCTGTTCGTTTATTGCTCTAAATAGCGACTTATTTTCCAAGGCTTTCCTTTAATGTTATCCGAAATCACAGAAATTCCATAAGATACATTAAGATACAAATACAATTAAGTTTAATTGTGGTGTAAACTGGGATTGTTATCCGGCCGCCTTCCCTTTCTGCAGTCAAATCACTTTTAGGCTCACACTTTTCTCCTACGCGTTTCGTTTCTTTCGTACTTAATATCTATCATAAGCAATATATAATTTACCGAGCTTTTACCCTAGTTTTTACCCACAAAAATACTGTCAAATGTCTTGTCCCACCTGAATTAAACTAGCGTCATCTCCAACTTTAATTAATATTCCATTATTCTCTTCTAGTATGCCGATTTAGATGAATTCTTATCGGAGAACAACATACCCGATGGCCTGCCTGGCACACATTTGGGACACTCAAGTGGTTTGGGCCATCGTTCCGATTCCCTGGGACATGCAGCGGGTCTGTCATTGGGTCTTGGTCATATAACCACAAAACGTGAACGCTCGCCATCGCCATCGGATTGCATTAGTCCTGATACACTGAATCCGCCCTCGCCGGCCGAATCAAGTGAGTATGAGAAATGTGCCGAAAACTCATTAAATTTCTCTTTCATTTTTTTTTTTCTTAACAATATTCGAAAACAAAAAACACAAATGGAATGGACATTGCTTTTAAGGCTTCTTTATTATGATTTTTTTTTAAAAAACCCCAAAAAAAAAAAAAATATCAATAATATCAAATGCTAAATGTTAAAAAGGGCCCATGGAAAAAGCCTTTCACAATGATTACATTCCAATTTGTGCCTGATGAGGAAAATTTCTTAAACCTTTTTGTTTTATCTTTTCTGTTCTTGTTCCATTCTTATGATTTATGTTAGCACGAACAGTTTGTGAAACATTGTTAACATTTAGTATTTGATATTCCAGCATTTTCATTCGCATCTTCGGGTCGAGACTTTGATCCGCGCACTCGAGCCTTCTCCGATGAGGAGCTCAAACCGCAGCCGATGATTAAAAAGTCACGCAAACAATTTGTTCCAGATGAGCTCAAAGATGACAAGTACTGGGCCCGT
Organism: Lordiphosa stackelbergi; assembly: GCA_018904235.1. Classification (NCBI taxonomy): domain Eukaryota; kingdom Metazoa; phylum Arthropoda; class Insecta; order Diptera; family Drosophilidae; genus Lordiphosa; species Lordiphosa stackelbergi. Next base: position 41,137 of record JAEIFU010002355.1, read on the forward strand.
CGGCGAAAGAACAACATAGCGGCGAAACGTTCCCGTGATGCGCGCCGTCAAAAGGAGAATCAAATTGCGATGCGTGCCCGATATTTGGAGAAGGAAGTGAGTAGAGTGGGTGGTATGCTAACAAGGGATGTGTAAGAGTAAAGCATAGAGCAGCAGGGGCTATGCAGAAGGAGATTTTTTGGGGCAGATTAGATTGGCTTGAAGGCTACAAAGGTTGCTAGATAAAGAATTATGAAACTAAGTTCCGTCGAAATTTAGCTCTTGTTCTTAGCAGCCTAAACCTCCAACTGCTTACTTGGATAACTCCATAAAGTGGAGATGGTTGGCAAAACAGTGATCCAGTGATGGGACCAGAAGTTTTTAAAACAGCACTTTCGGGTTCGCAGAGAACAAAAAGACGGAAATCAGTACGAATCGTTATTCGGTTCCGGTTACCGTTCTGATACGTACTGAAACAAAGGTCTCAGTAAAAGCTATTGTTTAGTTTCCCGATTACTTGGGAATTTGTTTTAGTATTGGTCTCTACTTTTAATCTTTTAGAATTGTTTGAAGATGTAGATCTACAGAAATTCAACAGAAATTAGTTTTGGGATAGCAAAGACAAACATAGTTTTATAATAAATTATAAGTCACAGAAATCCGTAGAGCTTTTGGCCTCGATTGGTTTGCAAAACACTTGAAAAATCCGCCGGTGTCCCAGAACTTCAAGAGATTTTATTTTCTTATTTCAAAATCGAGTTGGAAGGTTTGTGTCTATGCTATAGAAGATGGATATAAAATCTATAAACAGGGTTGCCCTCTCGCGCAAAAAAATTCCAATCTTCTAGTTATGAGTTAATTTTATGTATAAATGAAGTTCTTTAATTGTGTTTTATGTTTTATGCTGCACTTTTAAATTATAATTCAAATTTAAGCAAATGCAAAATATAAAAAATAAAATTGCTCCAATCCATACTGGGCCAGCAGCCCGAAATTTTGTCCAACAGTCCCAATTTTTTGTTAGGGAAACTGGATAAAACGAAGAAACGCAATGATTTTAAAAAGCTATTTTTAAAAAAATTTGCTAACCTTTTACAAATAATTTTTTTTTTTAAATGGCAGCCGTTCAAAGTTGATTTTTCTTAAAATCGTTGCAAAAAAATTAGTCAAAGTTAGAAAAGCAACAGCTGCCGTAATTTGATTTCTTATTTTCGACTTCTACTATATTGCCATAAAAATTATCTAGAAGTTTCCATTTAAAGCGTTTTCATATAAAATGGAAAAAATCTTCAATTTAATGGCTTTTTTACATTACAGCAACTTTGTGTTAAAGAGTACTTATTGCACTTTTAATTTGCTTGTAATATTGTTTTATTATTTTCTTTGAATAATTTACTTCAACTGGAGGTATGCGCATTTGCGCGGTTTTGCTTTGAATTTTTATAATATGGCATTCAAAAATTATATTCCCATTTGAAATCAATCATGTTCTATTATACAGTCAGCCTAAAAAGTATGATTTTTTCTAAACTTCGGAATATAACACATTCACTCAGAGGTAAACTATTTTTATAAAGAACCAATTTGAATGTGTGTTAAAATGTAGCATACTCTTAGAAGCACTGAAGGTAAATTACATTATGTTAAAAAAATTAGATTTTCAATTAATTTAAATTTTAATTTTTATTTAGTTGTTTTAAGTATTGAATCTAAAGAAGAGGTAAAATAGATGGAAAAATCGCTTAGAGTAGTCAGATTAAGTGAAAATCCTCGACAGGGTGGGCAGTCAAGTTCAAAAACTTCTTGAGTCCAATATCTCATTAACCATTATATATATCAAGACATATTTATTTTTTTTAGTTATCTGGTACTTATATATACTTCTACGCAAGAATTGGGTCCAAATCAATTACAAGTTTTTCTATAATTAAAAAAACGAAAAAAGTTGAAATATTTTTCGATTTTGATTTGGATTATCAATGTCGTATAAATTATTTTTGTTGCATTTTTAATTATGTGCATTGAGTTCAATATCTTAAGATCAGGCTGGTGTAGAAATGCCAGAGTTTTGCCAAAAAATGAGATTTCTGGCCCACAGTGCAATCATAGAATGTAATTTGGCAACCCTTAGCGCTCGTTGATAAACAGGGCTCCACCATATGTAGAGGGCGCCAGCTGAGGTTGAGTAGCGAGTTGGTTTGTCAACATTCGTTTGGTTTTGCAAACAATTATTGATCCGCATTTTTAAATATCAAAACAAATAAATATTTAAATCATTTGATGCAACCTATCCAGAAAAGTCATTTAGCTTACATTTCAAAACTAATTTTATTTATCAAGATTTAGCCAAATCTCCCAACAAAACACGAGAGATTTAAAAATCAACCAAAGAGATTTCTGTAACACCGAGAATTCGTTTTGGGTTGGAGTTTGTTAGAAGAGATTTACTGTTCCACACCGCTGAATAAAAACAATTTAACAGAGATAATTTACAACATTTGCAATAGCAAGTAGCAATTTGCAATTGCTAATGGCCCCCTCAAATGGTATGTCAACAACAATATTTCGCCGGCTTTTAACTGACATCCTCAACATCCCCCCAACAGACTTTGTTGCTTTCCAATTGCAAATTTTCATATTTATTCCCCGAAATGGTGGCGAATAAGAAGACTTAAGGATTTCATTGATGAGATATATCTCAGCCTAAAATAATGCTATGAAACCCCCCTTTCCGCCCCCCTCTGAAAACCAAAAATTGATGGTATTTAAAATTTTTTTCATAAATTTTGCCCATTTTCAAAGTTTCCCAACTTAAAACTTAAAAAAAAATAAGTTTTAGCATGAATTATGAAACATTTACACATTTTCCCCCCCGCTCATTATTCTAACTTTGGGAATAAATTTTCTCCCCCAAAATATTTAAGTCATACTACAGAGGTGTCTAAATCTCTAAGAGCAATTTACCCTCGTATAAAAAAAAAACAATTAGCACTTCGAAACTATAATTGAAACACTTTATTTGTGTAGTTAAAAGAAAAGACAGGCTTCTAGATCATATGGACGTGAAAACCGTACGCATTAAATCTACTTGGTATTGAAGCGGCTTCAAATCGCTCAGCTTTCATTATCTAATCTGGAAGCGGGCATAGTTGTAAGCGCCTTCACATATAAAATTTTTAAATTCAGCTTTAATTTGAAATGTTATCGTTTTTACGAAAACCTCTAGAGATATCAGGGACGCACCCGATATTAACCTTTTTTTTGTATGTTTAGCCTTTTAAAATGAGTTTGAAGTTAATCAATAAAATTTTGAATTGAATGCAAAGAAATTTTTAAGTCCCTCAAAATTTTCCGAAATTTTCCAAGTTTGATATTTTTATGTAGAGCTTTAAAAATAAGTTTAAAACTGATCAGTTCAATTCTTTTCCGACTTTGGAAGAATACAGGGTGGTCAATTAAATTTTCAATTGAATTTAATTTTGCTTTTAAAAGGTCGATATTTTTCAAGGTTGAACATTTATTGGAAGGTTGGTTCATGTCTTTTATTTATGAAGAACAATTTCGGTCAAATGACCACCACGGCGATGACTTGGCAATGTTTTCGGTCGAGCGCACTGGACGAGTACGTACACGGGTTGGTTTATCCACTAACATTTCAGATTCACGTATTAATGTTTTTTTTTAATTTCGCCCAGTTTGAGTCTTTATTGTAACGCTCTTGTATACTTTTGTATGTTTAGCTTTCAAATGAGTTTGAAATGCAAAACGGTTGAAAGTTTAAGTAGACCATAGGCAAAATAAAAAAATTATTGGTTGTGGATCGATTCAACAGTTTTCCGCCCATTTTCCATTTGATTTTCTATTGATCGCACATTTTCCAACCCAGGGATGAATTTTCCAAAAGATTGAAATGCAGTCAGTGGTATGCAGTATGAAATTTTCATATAGATCTTTAAAATAAGTTGAAACTAAACGGATGTTAACCCAAAAAATATTTTTTTATTTTGCCAATTTTTCAGAATTTTTCAAAAACCTGTATTAGTACTCGCTTTCTGCAGCAGGTTCCTTACTCTGGGGGTCAATCAATTACTCAGTTTAAGCACTTTTCTTGTTATTCCAATTACTAATTTTGAAAATTTTCCCTCTTCCCCCATAGAACGCAACATTACATCAGGAGGTGGAGCAGTTAAAACAGGAGAACATGGACTTGCGTGCACGTCTATCGAAATTCCAAGATGTGTAATGATAAACAAATGAAACAAAAACAAAAAATCAACAAACGAAAGCATATAGATACATATGTATGTGACTTTGGCGGACACCACAACAATTAAATAATAATTAATTAACGTTAAATCATAAAACAAATACTAAATAAATACTTAGTAAAGGCAGACA